>JAPVLO010001183.1:0-212250 GCA_027257055.1 Cephalopachus bancanus
CTGAGTCTAGCAGATGGAGGCTGTGGTGGCAATAAGCTTCCTAATACACTCCAGCCTGGGCAACACTGTAAGACTCCAGCTCAAAAAAACTAAAAAAGAAAGAAACATGGATTCAACCTTTTTTTTTTTCTTTTGAGTAGGATTCTCCCTCTCTTGCCCAAGCTGGAGTGCAAGTAGCAGGAACCACAGGTGCACACCACCACGCCTGGCTAATTTTTGGATTTATTGTAGAGACAAGGTCTCACCAAGTTGCCCAGGCTTGTCTTTAACCCCTGGGCTCAAACAGTTCTCTTGCCTATGCCTCCCAAAATGCTAGGACTACAGGTGTGAGCCACCACGCCTGGCACTATTCCGCCTTAAAAAGAAAGGAAATTCTGACACACTACATCATGATTGAACCTTGAAGAAACTGTGCTAAGTGAAAAAGCCAGACACAAAAGGACAAATATGGTATGGATGCCACTTATATGAAGTCACTAGGGTGTTCAGATTCACAAAGACAGAATAGGATGGTTGTTGCCAGGGTCTGGATGGAGGAGGGGTTTTGGAGAGTTAGTGTTTAATGAGGACAGAGCTTTTGTTTGGACAAATGAAAAAATATTAGCGGTAGATCGTGGTGATGGTTGCACAACAATGTGAATGTCTTTAGTGCCACTGAATGCACATTTTAAAATGGTTAAAATGGTAAATTTCATGTTATGTATATTTTGTCACAATTAAAAAAAAACAACAGTGCTCACGTTGGCAGCATATATACTGAAATTGGAACCAGAAAGAGAAGATTAGCATGGCTCTTGCGCAAGGACGACAAGCAAATTCATGAAGAGTTCCACACGCAAACAACCGCAGCAACAACCCAAGTTCACCATTACCAGCATCTTTCTTTGAAATATTCCCCAGCCCCATCCCAATCTCCTTCACCTTACCCCCTGGAAGTCACTGCTGTCCTCAGTTTTGTATTTATCTCTCTCTCTCTCTCTCTCTTTTTTTTTTTTTGAGTTGGAGTCTTACTCCATCGCCCAGGCTGGAGTGCAGTGGCACGCTCACAGCCACCGCAGCATCAACCAGTTGGGCTGGGGTGATCCTTCCACCTCAGCTTTCCAAGTAGCTGCAACTATAGGCATGCACCACCACACCTGGGTAATTTTTAAATTTTATTGTAGAGATGAGGTCTCACCAAGTTGCCCAGGCTGGTCTCAATTCTTGGGCTCAGGCAATCCCCTCACCTCAGTTTCCCAAAGTGCTAGGAGTACAGGCCTGAGCCACGGCGTCCAGCCTGTATTTATCTGTTATCGTTTAATTGTTTTAAAATATGTACTGTTTACTTTGGCCTATTTTTTTCTTTTCTTTTTTTTTTTTGAGTTGGAGTCTCACTCTGTCGCCCAGACTGGAGTGCAGTGGCCGCTCCCGGCCACTGCAGCCTCAACCCGCTGGGCTCCGGCGATCCTTCCGCCTCAGCCTTCCAAGTAGCTGGAACTACAGGCGCGCGCCCGGCGAATTTTTATTTATTGTAGAGATGAGATCTCGCCAAGTTGCCCAGGCGGGTCTCAAACCCGCGGGCTCAGGCAATTCACTCACCTTGGCCTCCCAAAGGCGTAGGATTACAGGCTGAGCCACCGAGCCCGGTTTATTTTTTCATTTTGAATCGTTCACTTGTTTCATCATTTTTTGAGTTGGAGTCTCACTCTGTTGCTCCAGCTGGAGGGCAGTGGCACGTTCATAGTCACTGCAGTCCTGACCAGTTGGGCTCAGGTGATCTTTCTGCCTCAGTCTCCCAAGCAACTGGGGCTACAAGTGTGTGCCACCACGCCCAGCTAATTTTTTTTTTTTTCATTGAAGAGGTCTTGGTATGTTGCCCAAGCTGGTCTTAAACCTCTGGGCTAAGACAATTCTCTCGGGCTCCATCTCCCAATGTGCTGGGATTACAGTTGTGAGCCATACCTGGTTATGTTGGTTAAATATGTTTAAATTTTTTTAAAAAGAAACAAAGCCAGGCACAGTGGCTCATGCCTGTAATCCCAGCACTTTGGGAGATCAAGGCAGAAGGATTGCTTGAGCCTAGGAATACAAGACCAGCCTTAGACAACATAGCAAAACATTGTCTCTACAAAAAAAGTTTTGCTTTGTTTTGTTTTTGTTTTTTATTGAGTTGGAGTCTCACTCTGTCGCCCAGACTGTAGTGCAGTGGCCACTCCCGGCCACCGCAGCCTCCACCTGCCAGGCTCTGGCGATCCTTCCGCCCCAGCCTTCTGAGTAGCCGGAATTACAGGCGCGTGCTACCACGACCGGCTAATTTTTTTTTTTGATTTATTGTAGAAATGAGGTCTCGCCTGCCCAGGCGGGTTTGGAACCTGCGGGCTCAGGCAATCCACTCACCTCAGTCTCCCAAAGGCGCGAGATTACAGCCTGAGACACCGAGCCCGGCTCAAAAAAAGTTTTTTTTTTTTTTTTTTGAGTTGGAGTCTCACTCTGTCGCCCAGACTGGAGTGCAGTGGCCGCTCCCGGCCACCGCAGCCTCGACCTGCTGGACTCCGGCGATCCTTCCACCTCAGCCTTCCAAGTAGCTGGAATTACAGGCGCGCGCTACCACGCCCGGCTGATTTTTTTGATTTATTGTAGAGATGAGGTATCGCTGCCCAGGCGGGTCTCGAACCCGCGGGCTCAGGCAATCCACTCACCTCAGCCTCCCAAAGGCGCAGGATTACAGGCTGAGCCACCGAGCCCGGCCAAAAAAAGTTTTAAAATTAGCCAGGCTAGTCGGGCTCGGTGGCTTAGCCCGTAAGCCTGCGCCTTTGGGAGGCTGAGGTGGGTGGATTGCCTGTGCCCACGAGTTCGAGACCCGCCTGGGCAGCGAGACCTCACGTCTACAATAAATCAAAAAAATCAGCCGGGTGTGGTAGCGCATGCCTGTAATTCCGGCTACTTGGAAGGCTGAGGCGGAAGGTCGCCAGAGCCCAGCAGGTCAAAGCTTGTGTGGCTGTGAGCGTGCCACTGCACTCCAGCCTGGGTGACAAGTGAGACTCTGACAAAAAAAAAAAAAAAAAGGAAGAGTCTTTGGGGAAGCAATTAAATCATAAAGGGACTGATGTCCTTATAGAAGAAGCCCGAGGGGAGTAGCTAGCCTCCTTCTGTCATGAGAAGATGCAGCAACATGTGCCATTTTTGAAGTAGAGTGAGCCTTCACCAAAGACTGGATGGATGCCAATGCCTTGACCTTGGACTTCCTAGCACCCAGAACTATGAGCAATAATTTCTGTTGTTTATACATTGCACGGTTTGGACCAGGCAGAGGTGGAGGATTGCTTTAGAGTTCAAGACCAGCTTAGGCAACATAATGAAACCCTGTTTCTACAACAAAAAAAATTTTTTTTAATTAGCCAGGAGTGGTGGCATGAGCCTGTATTCGCAGTTACTTGGGAAGCTGAGGCAGGAGGATCACTTGAACCCAGGAGTTGGAGGTTGCAGTAAGCCGTGATGGTGCCACTGCACTCCAGCCTGGGTAACAGAGTGAAACCCTGGTTCGAAAAAAATTAAAAAAAATTTACCCCCAGTTTAAGATATTTTGTGATAGCAGCCCAAGTGGACTAAGACAGTATATTCTGCAACTTACCTCTTTGTTCAGCAGTTTTGTGTTGGAGTTATCTGTGTGGATGCCTATAGCTATCAGTTATCCGTTTCCCTGGATACTCAGAGTTTCCATTTTACTTTGGTCTGTTTTAGAACTTTATAGACTTTCCATATACATATGCTGTGGTTGAATGTCAGTGTCTTCCCAAAATTCATATGTTAGAACCTAATACCCAGTATGATAGTATTAAGAGGTGGAGGCTGGCCAGGGGCAGTGGCTCAAACCTATAGTCCCAGCACTTTGGGAGGCCGAGGCAAAAGGATTGCCTGAACCTATAGGTTCAAGACCAGCCTGGGCAACATGGTGAGACCTTGTCTCCACAGTAAATCAAAAAAATTAGCTGATTGTGGTAGTATGCGCCTATAGTTCCAGCTACTTGGAAGGCTGAAAATTTTTTATAAATTTTTTATCTTGCCGGGCTCGGTGGCTCTCAGCCTGTAATCCCGCGCCTTTGGGAGGCTGAGGTGAGTGGATTGCCTGAGCCCGTGGGTTCGAGACCCGCCTGGGCAGCGAGACCTCATCTCTACAATAAATCAAAAAAAAATCAGCCAGGCGTGGTAGCGCATGTCTGTAATTCCGGCGAATTGGAAGGCTGAGGCGGAAGGATCGCCGGAGCCCAGCAGTTCGAGGCTGCGGTGGCCGGGAGCGGCCACTGCACTCCAGTCTGGGCGACAGAGTGAGACTCCAACTCAAAAAAAAAAAAATTGTTTATTTTAAACTGCAATCACTCTTCACTGTGCTCCCACCAAGTGCCTAGGATTGGGGTGGAGACAAAAACAGCGTCCACTGTCACAGTGGATGGTTCTCGGGCCTCTTTAGATCCTCTCCGAGTTCTGGGTGGATTCACCAACTTGCCTCATGTCACGCTACATGCCTCTTGCCTCTGTCTGGGGCTTGTCTATTTAGCCAAGGTGTGAGACTCTGAAAGTCCTCGAAGGCGCTCACCTGCGTGATTCCGAAGAAAGAGGGAGTGAACCCACATGGAGCAAACTTTTGAGCAGGAGCCAGTAGATAAATTCTTCTCCCTCTTCCTCCCTTAGATGTCACCATAAATATGGCGTCTCCATCTGCTCGTATTGACTTGTCCCTGCCTCACTCTCCCTCTTCTTCACTCTTGCTTCCCTGGGACTCTCCAGTAGAGTATCCTGAATACACTTTTTTTTTTTGAGTTGGAGTCTCACTCTGTCGCCCAGACTGGAGTGCAGTGGCTGCTCCCGGCCACCGCAGCCTCGACCTGCTGGGCTCTGGTGATCCTTCCGCCTCAGCCTTCCAAATAGCTGGAACTACAGGCGCGCACTACCATGCCCGGCTGATTTTTCAATTTATTGTAGAAGTGAGGTCTCACCACTTTTGATTTAGTCTCTGCTTCTGAGGAACCCGAGTGAAGACACACTCTGCAATTTGTCCACTCTCCTGCTTTTTTTTTCTTTTTGAGTTGGAGTCTCACTCTGTCACCCAGGCTGGAGTGCAGTGGCACACTCACAGCCACCCCAGCATCTACCCACTGGGCTCAGGTGATCCTTCCACCTCAGCCTTCCAAGTAGCTGGAACTACAGGTATATATCACCAGGCCTGGCTAATTTTTTTTTTTTTTTTGTGTTGGAGTCTCACTCTGTCGCCCAGACTGGAGTGCAGTGGCTGCTCCTGGCCACCGCAGCCTCGACCTGCTGGGCTCCGATGATCCTTCTGCCTCAGCCTTCCGAGTAGCTGGAACTACAGGTGTGTGCTACCACGCCCGGCTGATTTTAGTTTTTTTATTTATTGTAGAGACAAGGTCTCACCAAGTTTCCCAGGCTGGTCTCGAACTCGTGGGCTCAGGCAATCCTCTCACCTCGGCCTCCCAAAGTGCTGGGATTACAGGTGTGAGCCACCAGGTCTGGCCTGAGCCTGAATTCTTTTTTTTTTTTTTTTTTTGAGTTGGAGTCTCACTCTGTCGCCCAGACTGGAGTGCAGTGGCTGCTCCTGGCCACCGCAGCCTCGACCTGCTGGGCTCCGATGATCCTTCTGCCTCAGCCTTCCGAGTAGCTGGAACTACAGGTGTGTGCTACCACGCCCGGCTGATTTTAATTTTTTTATTTATTGTAGAGACGAGGTCTCACCAAGTTTCCCAGGCTGGTCTCGAACTCGTGGGCTCAGGCAATCCTCTCACCTCAGCCTCCCAAAGTGCTGGGATTACAGGTGTGAGCCACCAGGTCTGGCCTGAGCCTGAATTTTTTTTTTTTTTTTTTTGAGTTGGAGTCTCACTCTGTCGCCCAGACTGGAGTGCAGTGGCCGCTTCTGGCCACTGCAGCCTCGACCTGCTGGGCTCCGGCGATCCTTCCACCTCAGCCTTCCGAGTGGCCGGAATTACAGGCATGCGCTATCAGCCCGGCTGATTTTTTGATTTATTGTAGAGATGAGGTCTCGCTGCTCAGGCGGGTCTCGAACCCGCGGGCTCAGGCAATCCACTCACCTCAGCCTCCCAAAGGCGCGGGATTACAGGCTGAGCCACCAAGCCCGGCTGAGCCTGAATTCTTAATCACAATGGTGAATTAATGATACCTACCATTACTGGGCACGCAAATAGTAATCATTTTACAATCAACCATTCATCTTATTCAACCAAGTATTTATTGAGAATTCACTATGAGCTAAGCTCTGTTTTAGGGAATGAGGATATGGAGGCGAGAAAAACAGACATCCTAGGAGAAAAGGCAAGCAGGGGAGGGGGAACAGGAAGTGTGATGAGTGTGGTCTCCATGGTCTACTTTCATCTTTCCAGCAATGTCTACTAGTTTTCTCATTGTACAAATGAGGAGAAGGTTAGAGAGGTGAAGCCACTCTCCCAGAGGTTCACAGAGTGTGAGCTGAGAAGTAAGGACCCTGGAAGGACAAAGACCCATCCTGTAATCGCTCTTTTTTTTTTTGAGTTGGAGTCTCACTCTGTCGCCCAGACTGGAGTGCAGTGGCCGCTCCCGGCTGCTGCAGCCTCGACCTGCTGGGCTCCGGTGATCCTTCCGCCTCAGCCTTCCGAGTAGCCGGAATTACAGGCGCACGCTACCACGCCCGGCTGATTTTTTTATTTATTGTAGAGATGAGGTCTCACTGCCCAGGCGGGTCTCGAACCCGCGGGCTCAGGCAATTCACTCACCTCAGCCTCCCAAAGGTGCGGGATTACAGGCTGAACTACCGAGCCTGGCTTACCTTTTTTTTAAATAAATTTTTAATTTTAAACTGTGATCAGTCTTCACTGTGCTCCCACCGAGTGCCTAGGATTGGGGTGGACACAAAAACAGCATCAAACTTTCTTACAAGAGTTTAAACCTGGCAAACAGGTTAGTTGACCATGTTAGCTGAGGACTCTCAAATCTTTACTGATGTACCCAAGAGGTGCCCAGGACAGACATTAAGCATGATCACTGATGGGAGATGTGACTACAGAGGATGGAGTGGAGGCTCAGGCTGATGAATCGATACCAGAGATCAGGAGCAGATGAGGGGCCCCCAGGATGTTCTGGAGCTGTTGGCTCATCCAAGGCCCACTAGTCCTCGCCCTTCCCCCACAGTGGGCTCTGCTTCCTGCTCTCTTCAGCCCTCTTGTCCCCAGTTCTCAGGCCTTCACACAGGGAGGCCCAAGGAGGCTAGCTGCCTCACACAGGGGAAGCCAGGGTCACATGCACATAAGTAACCGCCCCTCTCCCACCCAGCATCACTAGCTTAGGGTGCCTCTATGATTGCAGGGTCCAGGCAGAGGACAGAGGGTGCATGTTTGTATGCTTAAGCTGTGGGCAATGGCAGCTGGTTTTGTTCCCAGGTGGCCCCATGACTCAGTTTCTGCTCAGCAGATCTAAGAAGAGAGGTGGTAGTCTGGAACAGAGTGGGGAAGAGCGCAGGCTTTGGAGTTAGAAAGACGTTCTTTGAGGCCGGGTGCGGTGGCTCACGCCTGTAATCTCAGCACTTTGGGAGGAAGAGGCGAGAGGATTGCCTGAGCTCAGGAGTTCCAGACCAGCCTGAGCAACATGGCAAAATCTCATCTCTACAATAAATCAAAAAAATTAGCTGGGCAGGGTGGCGCTGTAGTCCCACTTGCAAGGCTAAGGTGGAAGGATCACCTGAGCCCAGCAGTTTGAGGCTACCGCAGCCGCAGCCTCAACCTGCCACTGCACTCCAACCTGGGTGACAGAGTAAGACTCTGACTCAAAAAAAAAAAAACAAACAACAAAACAGAAAAAGAAAGGCAGCCGGGCTTGGTGGCTCAACCTGTAATCCTGCGCCTTGGGAGGCTGAGGTGAGTGGATTGCCTGAGCCCGTGGGTTCGAGACCTGCCTGGGCAAATTGGCGAGACCTCGTCTCTACAATAAATCAAAAAATGAGCCGGGCGTGGTAGCGCACGCCTGTAGTTCCAGCTACTTGGAAGGCTGAGGCGGAAGGATCGCTGGAGCCCAGCAGGTCGAGGCTGCGGTGGCCAGGAGCGGCCAATGCACTCCAGTCTGGGTGACAGAGTGAGATTCCAACTTGGGAAAAAAAAAAAAAAGAAAAAGAAAGAAAGCATTCGTTGAGTCCATTTTATGAGCCAGGCCCTAGAGGCTGATGAAGTGACAAAGGTGACCGACAGGGTCAGTCTTCTTAGGGACTTTTCCTTTGAATGAGCTAGAGATGTTAGACTGTCAACCTAGGAGCATGTTATCATGATTGTGAGAGGCATTCTGAATGGGAAGGGGTTTTGCGTGAGAGTAAACCAGGTAAATTTACCAGCTCTCAATTCGCAAAGGGCGATCATAGGAGCGTCATCAATGGATGGGGCAGAGGGGCCCTCCCCGGGGCTCCCAGTCTGGTGACAGCACAGGCAAGAAAGAGATAAGGTGGTGAGCATTAGGAGAAGGGCAGGAAAGACAGCTAAACTGATTCCAGAAGCACAAGGAGGGGGAGGGCCGGCAGGATGGAGCTTGGGGGTGGGTAGGCATCATCAGCATATGCAAAGACCTGGAGGCGGGAAAAAGCAGGGGGCCTTTTTTTTTGTTTTTTTTTTTGAGTTGGAGTCTCACTCTGTCGCCCAGACTGGAGTGCTGTGGCCGCTCCCGGCCACCGCAGCCTCGACCTGCTGGGCTCTGGCGATCCTTCCGCCTCAGCCTTCCAAGTAGCTGGAACCACAGGCATGCGCTACCACGCTTATTATTTTTATTATTTTTATTTATTTATTTTTTTGAGTTGGAGTCTCACTCTGTCGCCCAGACTGGAGTGCAGTGGCCGCTCCCGGCCACCGCAGCCACGACCTGCTGGGCTCCGGCGATCCTTCCATCTCAGCCTTCCGAGTAGCTGGAATTACAGGCATGCACTACCACGCCCGGCTGATTTTTTGATTTATTGTAGAGATGAGGTCTCGCTGCCCAGGCGGGTCTCGAACCCGCGGGCTCAGGCAATCCACTCACCTCAGCCTCCCAAAGGCGCGGGATTACAGGCTGAGCCACCGAGCCCGGCTTATTTTTATTTTTATTGTAGAGATGAGGTCTCGCCAATTTCCCAGGCTGGTCTCGAATCCCTGGACTCTGGCAATCTTCTCGCCTTCGCCTCCCAAAGTGCTGGGATGACAGGTGTGAGCCACCGTGCCCGGCTAAGAGCGGTTTAGTGAAAGAACTTAAAATTGTTCAGCGCAGTCGGACTTTGAAGGAGTCTGATGGGGAAGACAAAGGTTGTCCGAGAAGTGGGCGGGTCCCTTTTGTCTGCTCCAGGCAGCCTTCCCATAAGCCTTTTGCTCTAGCAAAAGCTAAATCTCCCCAATCTACAACTAGTTGCTTCGGTACTGGAACCCAGAAAATCAACTTCACTTTAATGAAGACACACCATTTACTGAGCCCTTTTATAGAACACCGTCTCAATCGATCCTCAGATAACTCTAATGTGTTTGATATTACATCCCATTTTACAGATGAGAAGACCGAGACCTAGTTTGGGCACTTTGTCCAAGGTCATGTAGCTCACTATATTTAGAGACTTGGACTGTTTCTTTATGTAAATGCTTCTGTCTTAGCAGTGCCTTTCACATGAGGTCATGCAGATAAAAGCTTTTTTGTAATTGAGCCATATAAACACGAGGCGTTACTATTAATTTTGCTGGACTTTTGTTTCCATCCAGGCCAGCCTGCAGCATTCAGGGAACCCAGAAAGTGGCAATAATTAAAGCCAAACAACCCAGTGGCTTCTCAAAATTCCCTGTGTCTATTCCGGTTCCTCTTTGGGGCACCTCCACACCTCCAGATCTCTTCTGCCGAATAGTTTGTTTCTCAGAAGTTGCAAGATGTGGGCGGTTTAAAAAAAAAAAAATCAGCAGCATCAACAACTAGAAAAACCCCGGCTGCAGCCCAAACACAAAGAGTTTAAATTCTGAACAAAGGGTAGGGTGAGACCCGAGAAAGTAAATGCTGACACATCCTCTCTCCAGCTGTGAACTGGGGGGTCTGAGGGCTGCTGCAAAGGTCATCGGTCTCTGCATCTCTGGGCAGGAAATGCAATTCAATCTTCTCAGTGACTGATCACTTTGCAAGATTAATGGAATCTGGTCTCCAACACGGGTCTCTGTTCTGACATCACAAAAAGTGAACCAACCTTTTCCCTTCTCTTCTCAGCAAGGTCGCTGATCCTTCGTTTTATGTATTTATGTATTTATCTATTTATTTATTTTTGAGTTGGAGTCTCACTCTGTCACCCAGACTGTAGTACAGTGGCCGCTCCCGGCCCCTGCAGCCTCGACCTGCTGGGCTCCGGCGATCCTTCCGCCTCAGCCTTCCCAGTAGCCGGAATTATTAATTTCTTTACTTAATTGAGTTGGAGTCTCACTCCGTTGCCCAGGCTGGAGTGCAGCGGCACACTCACGGCCACCCCAGCGTCGACCCTGCTGGGCTCCTGGTATCCTTCAGCCTCAGCCTTCCAAGGAGCCCGAACCACAGGCGCGCGCTACCTCGCCTGGCTAATTTTTGATTTTATGGTAGAAACGAGGTCTCGCCAAGTTGCCCGGGCTGGTCTCGAACCCGCGGGCTCAGGCAATTCACTGGCCTCCTCTTCCCAAAGGGCTGGGATTAAAAATTGAGCAACGGAACCCGGCTTCTCGTTTTAAAAGTTCAAAACTTTTCTCCAGGAAATTTGTTCCAGACTGTTCCTCTGTGGGGCGAAATCCTGGTCCGGGGCCTTTTCTAGGTTTCTCTTCTGTCCCCAGTTCATCTTTCAAGATAAATTGAATGCAAAGGACGTGATTGTCCCTGAAAGGGTTAACTGCCAGCCCATCTGTCCGTCCCTCGGGGATCGTCAGCCAATGACCATGAAGCATGATGAAGTAATGCTTGGAAGTTCATTTCTATTGGTTATCACATTTGTCCATCAATCCGAAGATGCAAGTTTTTAAAGAAATCTTTGAACTTTTCTGACTCTCTTTCTGGCATTAACCCCTTAGTTAACTAACTCACCTGTTATTTCCCAATTTCCTACCAATCCTCATATTGGAAGAGCAATATTATAAAATGCAGAATTTCAGAGAGAAAATTAAGTTTTCGGCCGGGCTGCGTGGCTCAGCCTGTAATCCCAGCACTTTGGGAGGCCGAGGCGAGTGGACTGCTTGAGTCCGCGGGTTCCAGACCCGCCAGGGCAACTTGGCAAGACTTCGTCTCTACAATAAATCAAAAAAATCAACCGGGCGTTGTAGCGCATGCCTGTAATTCCGGCTATTCGGAAGGCTGAGGCGGAAGGATCGCCGGAGCCCAGCAGGTCGAGGCTGCGGTGACCGGTTGTGGCCACTGCACTCCAGTCTGGGCGACAGAGTGAGACTCCAACTCAAAAAAAAAAAAAAATTGAGTTTTCCCCAAATGACCAAGGTCTATGTATATGTATATATATATACATGTTACTCGTCTTTTTTTTGGAGTCGGAGTCTCACTCTGTTGCCCAGGCTGGAGTGCAATGACAAAATCATAGCCACCGCAGCCTCGACCTGCTGGGCTCAGGTGATCCTTCTGCCTCAGCCTCCCAAACATCCACCACACCCGATTAATTTTTTTTAAATTTATTGTAGAAAGGTAGTCTTGCCAGTCTAGTCTGGAACTTCTGGCCTCAGGTAATCCTCTCATCTTTGCCTCCCAAAGTGCTGGGACTAGGGGTGTGAGCCACCACACCCTATTCAGCTTGTTTGAATATAAATGGTGTTATAAATATACACTTAATTCTTTTTTTTTTTGAGTCGGAGTCTCTGTCACCCAGGCTGGAGTGCAGTGGCCGCTCCCATCCACCGCAGCCTTGACCTGCTGGGCTCCAGGGATCCTTCCGCCTCAGCCTTCCGAATAGCCGGAATTACAGGCATGCGCTACCACACTCGACTGATTTTTTGATTTATTGTAGAGATGAGGTCTCACCAAGTTGCCCAGGTGGGTCTCGAACCTGCGGGCTCAGGCATTCCTTTCGCCTCGGCCTCCCAAAGTGCTGGGATTACCGGCTGAGCCTCCGAACCCAGCCTACACTTAATTCTGTAACTTATTTGTATTTATTTAATTTTTTTTATTTTTTGAGTTGGAGTCTCACTCTTTGTTGCCCAGGCTGGAATGCAGTGGCACACTCACAGCCACCGCAGCCTCAACCTGCTGGGTTTAGGCAATCCTTCCAACTCAATCTTCCAAGCAGCTGGAACGACAGTCACATGCCACCACGCCCGGCTAGTTTTTGTGATTTATTGTAGAGATGAGGTCTCACCAAGTTGCCCAGGCAGGTCTCGAACCCCTGGGCTCAGGCAATCCTTTTGCCTCAGCCTCCTGAAGTGCTGGGATTACAGACTGAGCCACCATGCCTGGCCAATTCTCTAACTATTTAAAAACCAGTCTTGAACTTTTTACTTTTATCATAAAATTCAGATTTGTCTCATCCCTAAATCATATTTTAAAATGAGGTAGTTCTAGGGATAGTATATGGAAAGACCTCCAAGTTTATATTCAGGGAAAAGCCAGGTACAGGACAGTGTTATATTTCTAAGATACAATAAGAAGAAAATACGCCTTTGGGAGGCTGAAGTGAGTGGATTGCCTGAGCCCGCGGTTCGAGACCCGCCTGGGCAACTTGGCGAGACCTCATCTCTACAATAAATCAAAATGAGCTGGGTGTGGTAGCGCGCGCCTGTAGTTCCAGCTACTTGGAAGGCTGAGGTGGAAGGATCGCTGGAGCCCAGCAGGTCGAGTGACAGAGACTCCAACTTCAAAAAAAAAAAGAAATAGAAAGTCTTGGCCAGGCTCAGTGGCTCATGTCTATAATCCCAGCACTTTGGGATGTAGAGGTGAGAGGATTGCCTGAGCCCATGGGTTCAAGACCAGCTTGGGCAACTTGTCGAGACCATACAATAAATTAAAAAAAATAGCCAGGTGTGGTGGTGTGTGCTTGTAGTTCCAGCTGAGGCAGAAGGATCACCTGAGCCCAGCAGGTCAAGGCTGCGTTGGCCATGAGCGTGCCACTGCACTCAAGCCTGGGTGTCAGAGTGAGACTCCAACTAAAAAACCAATAAAAGAAGTAGAAAGTCGCCAGCACTTCTTTCTGTTCACGTTCCTTTCCTGAGTTGTTTCCTTGCAACTTGTGTTAACCATTCCTTGCTTTTTTCTTCATGCATTATCACTTATATATACCATATCTAAAGAATATTTATGTGGTTTAATTTGCCTAATTTTGAAGCTTATAGACTTAAAAAAATGAACAAAATGGAATTCATTTTTGAGTAGGTAATACTCAAAATATCTGTAGCACAAAATTCAAAAATTACTACTATATATAAAATGAAATTAAGACTATAAAGTTCAACATCGGCTGGGCACATTGGCTCACGCCTGTAATCCCAGCACTTTGGGAAGCAGAGGTGAGAGGACTGCCTGAGACCAGGGGTTCAAGACCAGCCTGGGTCACATGGTGAGACCTCATCTCTGCAATAAATAAAAAAATGTAGCCGGGCATGGGAGTGCATGCCCGTGGCTCCAGCTACTTAGAAGGCTGAGGTGGAAGGATTGCCTGAGCCCAGCAGGTCGAGCCTGCAGTGACCGTGAGCGTGCCATTGCACTCCAGCCTGGATGACAGGGTGAGTCTTAGAAAAAAAAAAATTTCATAATTGGGCAACATTCATGCATGCATGTGGTAAAAATTGCACACTCTATCAAATCATAGGCTTCCTTCTCTTTTCCCAGTTCTTTTCCCCATTTTTTTTGGTCTGGAATTTCCACAAGAAATTCTGTGCATATAAAAGAATATATGTTGCCAGGTGCAGTGGCTCATGCCTGTAATCCCAGCCCTTTGGGAGGCTCAGGTGGGAGGATTGCCTGAGCTCTTGTCACTACCAAAAAAAAAAAAAAAAAGAGTATATGTAGACATAGATATATTCCCTTTGGTTTACCTAAGTGGTCAGCGCAATTTAGCATTAGTATTCTGCACTTGTTTTGTTTTGCATCAGTCTCCCTCTGCTGCCCAGGCTGGAGTGCGGTGGGATGCTCTTGGCCATAGTAGCCTTAACCTGCTGAGTTTGTGTGATCCTTCTGCTTCAGCCTTCCAAGTAAACTGGAATCACATGCATGTGCCACCATACCCGGCTAATTGTTTTGATTTATCGTAGAGACGGGGTCTCGCCATGTTGCCCAAGCTGGTCTTGAATCCCTGGACTCAGGCAGTCCTCTTACCTCTGTCTCCCAAAGTGCTGGGATTACAGGTGTGAGCCTCCATGCCCAGCTGTTTTGTTTTAATTTAAGGATATTATGAAATCATTTCATATCAGCATAAATAGTTATCTTACTATTTTAAAACTTCAATAGTATTTCATTGGGCAGATAAATGGTGCAAGAATGATTTAATTAGTTCCCCAACTTTTAGATCATTTTCAATCCTTTTCTATTGAAAACAGGCCGACAGTGGATTGCATCTTTGTGTTTGAGTCAGTAGGATATATGTATGTGTGTGTGTGTGTGTGTGTGTGTGTGTGTGTGTGTTATATATATATAAATGGTTATCACGTCTAAGAATTCCTGCTCTATCACCAATTGTTTGTTCTTTTTTTTTTTTTTTTTTTGAGTTGGAGTCTCACTCTGTCGCCCAGACTGGAGTGCAGTGGCCGCTCCCGGCCACCGCAGCCTCGCCTGCTGGGCTTCGGCGATCCTTCCACCTCAGCCTTCCGAGTAGCTGGAATTACAGGCATACGCTACCACGCCCGGCTGATTTTTTGATTTATTGTAGAGATGAGGTCTCGCTGCCCAGGCGGGTCTCGAACCCGCGGGCTCAGGCAATCCACTCACCTCAGCCTCCCAAAGGCGTGGGATTACAGGCTGAGCCACCGAGCCCGGCCTGTTTGTTCTTAAGTAGTTTATTTGTAGCCGGGCTCCGTGGCTCAGCCTGTAATCCCGTGCCTTGGGAGGCTGAGGTGAGTGAATTGCCTGAGCCCGTGGGTTTGAGACCTGCCTGGGCAACTTGGCGAGACCTCATCTCTACAAAAAAAAAAAAAAAAAAAAATCTGCCGGCCATGGTAGCGCACGCCTGTAGTTCCAGCTACTTGGAAGGCTGAGGCGGAGGGATCGCCAGAGCCCAGCAGGTTGAGGCTGAGGGCGGGGAGCTGCCACTGCACTCCAGTCCGGGCGGCAGAGTGAGACTCCAACTCAAAAAAAAAAAAAAAGTTTATTTGTAATATCTGGGCAGGTGGGACAGTCTCATATCCAACTGGTATCCCTGCGGTGCCCACACAGTGTTATGCTCCAGGCAGGCACTCAGAGTGGTTAAAGGCTCCTACTGCAAATATTCACATTGTACCAGATGGCTTCTTCCAGGAAAACTTTACTGATATCCTCGGTGCCGTTTCCCCACAAACCCTTCATTCATTCCACGCATGTTTCCAGAAGGTTGATTACAGGGACCAGCGTCAGTTCAGACCCTGAAGTATATATAGCCTGGTAGGTGAGTTAAGATAGATTCTGGAACACACGCTAAGGCTGTGTTGTCCAATAAAGTTGATATACTAGCTGCATATGGTCCTTAAATTTAATTACAACGAAATGCAATTTAAAATTCAGCTCCTTAGTCCCAGTATCTACATTTCAAGCACCCAATAGCTACAAGTGCTAGAACACACAGATATAGAATATCTCCATCATCTTTTCCTTTTCTTTTTTTTTTTGAGTTGGAGTCTCACTCTGTCGCCCAGACTGGAGTGCAGTGGCGCTCCCGGCCATCGCAGCCTCGACCTGCTGGGCTCCGGCGATCCTTCCGCCTCAGCCTTCCAAGTAGCCGGAATTACAGGCGTGCGCTACCACGCCCGGCTAATTTTTTTATTTATCATAGAGATGAGGTCTCACCAAGTTGCCCAGGTGGGTCTCGAACCCGCGGGCTCAGGCAATCCACTCACCTCAGCATCCCAAAGGCGCAGGATTACAGGCTGAGCCACCGAGCCCAGCTTCTTTTTTTTTTTTGACTTATTGTAGAGATGAGGTCTCACCAAATTGCCTGGGCGGGTCTCGAACTCAGGGGCTCAGGCAATCCACTCACCTCAGCCTCCCAAAGCGCGGGATTACAGGCTAAGTCACCGAGCCTGGCTTCTATCATCTTTTTCTAAGTGATAGTAGTTCTACAGCAAGGCTTAGCACAGTATTTGATCTTCTGGGCTCTGGGTTTCTACACGTTCTGGTTCGAATCCTGCTGCCGTTATTTCGCAGCTGTAAAATATGGCCAGGGTAACTTGACCCTTCTTTGACTTTTAGCTATAAAAACGGGGAATTAGGCCAGGTGCGGTGGCTCAGGCCTGTAATCCCAGCACTTTGGGAGGTGGAGGTGAGAGGATTGCCTGAGTCCAAGGGTTCGAGACCAGTCTGGACACATTAGTGAGACCTCGTCTCTACAATAAATAAAAAATTAACTGGGTATGGTGACGCACATCTGTGGTTCCAGCTACTTGGAAGGCTGAGGCAGGGAAAGATCACCTGAGCCCAGCACGTTGAGGCTGCAGTGGCCGTGAGTTTGCCACTGCACTCCAGCCTGGGTGACAGAGTGAGACTTCCACTAAAAAACAACAACAACAAAAAAAAAACAACAACAAAAAAAAACACGGGGAATTACAGCCCCTATCTCATAGAGTTTTGATGAGGTTCCAAAGAGACAGCAAGCCAGGTTCGGTGGCTCAGTCTGTAATCCCGCGCCTTTGGGAGGTTGAGGTGAGTGGATTGCCTGAGCCCGCAGGTTCGAGACCCACCTGGGCAGGCGAGACCTCATCTCTACAATAAATCAAAAAAAAAAATCAGCCGGCGTGGTAGCGCGCACCTGTAGTTCCGGCTACTCGGAAGGCTGAGGTGGAAAGACCGCCGGAGCCCAGCAGGTCGAGGCTGCGGTGGCCGATAGCGGCCACTACACTCCAGCCTGGGCGACCGAGTGAGACTCCAACTCAAAAAAAAAAAAAAGACAGCAAATATGAGTGACTTTGTGTAAAGACATAGTTCTAAAAAACCAGGAGCGATTCCAATTATGTTTGAATATGTGAACAGCTTCAGCTTCTTGACAGGTCAGAATCCTGGGTTCCATCTTCTGAGAGCTCCATCCAGTGTCAGCCCTCTCCTTGGGAAGCATTGGTTCATCCCCTGCCCAGCCTGGAGTAAGCCTCCTGTTACTCCCATTTTTTTCTCTGTCCTCTGTCTCTGGGCACACAGCAGCTCAATCAATCCTTGATGAATAAAGGAGTGAATGCCTGGGAGTAACACAGGCAGGAGTTGACTGGGCCTTTTGTATGGAGCAGGAGGGTTCAGGAAATGATTATGGTTGTGTTTCAAATACAACTGGCCTGGTGGTGTTTTCCTGCAAGAAAAAGTCCATCTCTTGGATAAAAACCTTAAGCTTCTCTCCTCTTCTCTCACCTACTCTCCACTCCTTGGCCACCATTAGCCTACTCTGGAAGGTGAAGGGTCTTGGCTCTTTTGACTTTGGCCCAAAATAACCTCCTCCCCCACTTGGAGCAAATGCTTGGAATTCTTTCAACAGGAGGACAAAGCCTTTCATCTGCCAATTACTGATAAAGAGAAAATGCAAATATCGAGGGGGAAGGTAATCCATCAAGGGCCCAACATTTATTGAGTGACCACTTAGGACCAGGCGGCAGGGTAGGCACTGTGGGGCAGGCCAAGGGGAACAAACCCCTGGCCGGTCCATTCTTCTCTCAGGTTTGCAGTTTCCTCAAGGTTTGTAAAGGGAGGGGATTAAATTAGGTGGTGACTCAACCCTTTCCCACTCTGACAGGCCAGGAACTCCCCATGGAGGTGATATATGGACTTAGCTGTTTTTACATGAAGGTGACTGCCAGCAGACCTTTTCCGGATGCCAGCTTTTGGGGACACCATGAGGCCACTTGGGGAGAGAGAAAGGTCTCTGGGAGGAAAAAGAACAATCAAGAAGATCAAGGCTGTGTGCGGTGGCTCAAGCCTGTAAACCCAATACTGGGGGAGGTCAAGATGGGAGGACGGCTTGAGACCAGCCTAGACAAAATAGCAAGACTCCCCCTCCCTACAAAAAGAAAAAAAAGCCAAGCATTCTGTTTCTTACTTTATTTCCCTTAATTCACTTTTCACCACCCTCCATTTCACTACCCTTCAGCCCATGTGTCCTCCTTTGAACATGTTTATTTCATTACGGCACAGTAGTGAAGCTGGTCAGTATCTAAAGAGCGTGTGATGGCCAAGCCAGGCTCCAAGTTTGGGTCCCGGAAGCCCCACATACAAGCTGTGTGATCCTGGGTGAGTGGTTTGCCTCTCTGAGTCCCAGTTTCCCCCTTTGCAAACTATGGACTAACAGGAGTATTTCCCTGAAAGGGTTCTGTGAGAGAGAAGCGGATAAAATGGTCTCTGGCTCTTGACAGGCTGAGGGCAGAACCCCTCTCATTCACACCAAGAGCTGCCGGTTGGATGTGCACAGCCACTGTGGATAATTTTCAGTTTGGAAACAAATGTTGGTTTTTTCCAGCCTCCTCCCTACTGAAAAGATTCTTGCAGTGAGTGAACATGAATTAAAACAAACTTCAAAGAGTAGCCCTTGGGGGTTGGTGGGAAAGACGACAGAAATATGACAGGAAGCTTCAAGGTTAGTGAGGGGAAGCTGTCTCTTTAGGGCCTGCACCAAGCGGATGGTTCTCATCCCATCTCTGGTGGGGAAGCCACTTCCTCCCCACGTCTGTCTGTCTGTCTGATCGCTTGGGGTTGATGTGGAGGCAGAGTAGCCAGCCAGATTCATAATTTCTCTGAGCTTGAGGTTCCCATCTGCAAAATGACCTGCTCCAACTATCCCACGGGGTTAATGGCAGAAATAAAATGCCATGCTCAGAGCCTGCTATGAGCATCTACAATCTCCCTTTATTGTAGCCTGTGCCCTGTCATCTTACCTGGGTGTTTGCCCTCAAGATCGGGCCTAGCAGGATGCAGGAGTTGGGCTGCTTTTTTTTAGGGCCAGCTTTTTTCTCAACCAAAGCTGACCTGACTGTTGCTCATGATGGGATTACAAGACAACCCAGGACTAGTTCTGGGGTTGGTCACAAGCCCTAGTAAGTGGACAGGGGAGCATGCCAGGACCTAAGGACACGCCATATATTTATAGGAGGTGCCGATGCCTGCCCTAAGAAGCCCTGAAGGATTAGCCAAGGGTCCCCAATGTTCCCTGCGCCCGCCTCAAAGCACCATACCCTTTTCCACCGACTTTTCTCCTACTGCCGGTCAACGAGGGCTTACCCTTCGCTTGTCTGTGGGCTGCGTTAGGAGGCGCCGGATCCGATTCTTTCCGTATTTCACTCCAAAACATCTATTTCCTCCTCCTGGCGAGCGCAAGGACCTTTAAAAAATGTCCAACTTCTGTTTCAGGGCAAGTCGCCTAGTAAAGGACTTCACAGAGGCGGGCAGAATGAATGAATGAAAGGCAACGTCTTCCGGTCAGCTGCGGTCTGAAAAGGCTCTAGTCTGACTGTATTTCCTGTACCTGTATGCGTGTGTGTGTGTCCCTGTCTCTGAAACCCTGGTGTGTGTGTGTGTGTGAAACCCTGGTGTGTGTGTGTGTGTGTGTGTGTGTGTGTGTGTACGCGCGGGCGTGCACGCGCTCGCGTTCCTGTCTTTGAGTCCCGGGAGTTTAAAAAGTTATGCAGTCCTTACAGGTATGGAGCTAAGCTAATTTCCTTCTGAGCTCCTCTAAACGACTCTTCCATAGGGCTAATCCGCAAACGGGGGTCTTCAGAGGATCATCTACCCCTACCCCACGAAAAAGACCCGCATGCAGGCGAAAAGCAAAAACAGAAACGTATATATGCGAGATATTTTGCATTGGGGCTGGCCACGCAGGTAACGCGGTGGGGTGGACGAAAGAGAAGAAAGAGGGGTAGCCCTGGGCCATGGGGGCAGGGACGGAGATGGGGGGTCGTTTTGGGGGTGCCAGGCCCCGGGGGCTTTCACGCCAGCACGCTCGGCTTGCATTTCCGCGCCTCCCGCTGAGGCCAGCAGTGCAGATCTGCACCTCCCTCCCCGCCCCCGCCCCCTTCCCTCCCTCCCTGCCCCGCCATCTCCGGGATGCGCCCGCCGCCTGCAACTCAGCCCTCCAAAAGTCAGCTCTGCACACAACTCCCGGGCGGCGGCGGCGCCTGCGTGCAGAGGCGCACTCGTGACCCAACAACAAAACAGCGATGCCAGGGCTCTAACGGCGCCCGGTGCCTCCCGGGCTCCCTCCCCGCCCCACACCTCCTCGGGCCGCCGCCCCCACCCCCCCCACCCCGGGCCGAGGCGCCCCCCCCACCACCCCGGCCGCGGGCTCGGAGCGCGATCGGCAACAATGTTTACGTTCCGGGGATTATGACGTCGACGCCTCCCCCCCCCCACAACTGCTGAAAATGGTTTCCTAGGACTTTGCAAACGGATCTGCCTAAGTGTTGGTGCAAAACTTTGTAGATCTCGGCTCTGGCTTGCTTTATTTATTTATTTTTTGGTTTGTTTTCTTTGGTCTTCCCTCCTTCCCCCTTCGGCCAAAATGCGGGGGGCAGGAGTGTTGACAATTAATTGGTGAACTCTCCTAAAAAAATGGAGGCAGAGAAAGACTCTGGAAGAAGATTGGTGTGTAGCTTTTTTTTTTTTTTTTTTTTTTCCAAATCTGTATCTGGTATATGCTAGATCTAATTTTTTTGGTTGTTTCTTGCTGCCTTTTCTTTCCTTTTCTGTATTTTGCAAGAGGACCGGAAAAATATATAATAAATTGCATGCAAAAGGAAGCAAGCAGCTTACTCCTCCAGTCCCTTGTGAGGCTCAGAGTCTCAGACACTTAAGTGGGGAGGTGGTAGCGCGGAAAGGCGTGGAGGGGGCCTGAGCGGGCTCGGGGTTCGCCCGGAATCTGGGGGGCTGCGGGGCCGGGCGCCGGGCGGTGGAGGGAGGAGGCAGGGGGATGCGGGGAGTGGTGGGGGAGTCTCCTTAGGAAGTGAGTGTGCGCGCGCGCTTGTGGGGAGATGAGGCAGCTGCTGGTGCGTTTTGGGGTCTCCGATCCGAGCTTTGTGGCGGGCCGCCTGCCTCTCCCCCTCCCAGGCTCCGATCTTCCTCCCCCCACCTCCTCTTCTTGCACGGGCGGGCGCGCGGCGGGGGCGGCTGGGGTCTCAGTCCTTCCATTTCAGCTTTCCAGCTTCCCTGGTAGCTCGGGGGCGGCTCCAGCCTTAGAAATGCCGCCGGCCCCCGGTTCCGGCTTCCCGGCTCTGCCGCCGCGGCCGCCGGGGCTGCTGTTACCGCCGAGCCGGGCGCCGCAGCGGCTCCTCCTGGGGCCTACGTCTGCCCGGCCAGCCCGTGCCCGGAGCCCCCTTCGCGGGTTACGTAACCAGGCTCCCGGCTGAGTGAGCAAAGCTCAACACGTCTCGGCGGTGCGGGGGCAAGAAAGAGCCCCCAGACGTCCCTTCCACGGCGTCCAGAGACCCCGGAGCGGAGTGCCCCGGGCAGAGCGCAGCCGGACCCCGGGCGTGCGGGCCCCTCTCCTTACCCCGCTTTTCAGCATCTCTGGCGTTTGCGCTCAGTATCTCGGGTTGCAGTCGTGGGGTGCAGGGGGCGCGCGGCTCCTGCACCTGTTCGTGCTGGGCCCGCGGTGAGAGGCGACCCCCAGGCCCCCCAGTAATGTCCCGGGGTCTCTGGTTTGGGTCCTCGCAGCGCCCGATCGACCGCCAGAGATACGACGAGAACGAGGACTTGTCGGACGTGGAGGAGATCGTCAGCGTCCGCGGCTTCAGCCTGGAGGAGAAGCTGCGCAGCCAGCTGTACCAGGGGGACTTCGTGCACGCCATGGAGGGCAAAGGTGAGGCGCCCCCTCCTCGGGCCGCCCTCCGCGCCGCGGGCCGAGCGCACGTGGGGAGGGAGCTGCCGGTGGCTGGGTTCGTATTTCGCGCCCGCGTCCCCCATTCCAGGGGATCCGGTGACGAAACGAGGCCGAACACTGGGGGGGTGGGGTGGGGTGGCGAGGGAGGAGGCCAGGCGAGAAGGGGGGCCGGGCATGGGCCTAGGCCCGGCCCGCGCCCACCGCCAGCCCCAGGGTGGGCAGAGGCAGGGGGCCGGCGGTGAGGGGGACCTGGGGACCGACTGGCAGACCGAGGGAGGGCGGGAGCGCGGCGTCCTCCCCCTCCCAGAGCCGGTCTCGCTCCCTGCGCTGTCTGAGGTGCCGCCGGCTGGCTGGAGCCGGCTCAGGGAGCCCCCGGGACATCGGGGTGAGGCCCCCCAGGCCTGAGACCTCCCAAACCCCGTGCCGTCTCGGGGCCTGCCAGTTGGGAACTGGTGATGGGGGCGCCTCGGGTTTTGGGGGTGACGGCCCCTTAGACCTGGGTTTGCAGAGCCACATCCCTTCGTAGGCTCTGCCAGATTGGGGCAGGGGTCCCGTGCGCTGTGAGTTGTTGACCTGATCCCCCGCTTAGGCCTGAGCGCTCTAGCGAATGCAGCCTTGACAGATGGGAGTCCGGGTAAGGGGGTGACTCCCTTTTAGGCTTAAACTCAGTTCCCCGGCAGCTCGAAGTGAAGACTTGCAGCATCTCCCTGGGAAATGGGTCTCTTCCCAGGGCTGAGATCTTGAGATCTCTGTCACCTGTGGGCCTCTACAGTTTAGAGCAAATTTGGGAAGCCTCCGGGATTTTGGAGTGCCACCCAGCCGAAGGCCTTCAGGACCTGGATTTCCTTCTGGCCCTCTTAAGAGGAGGGTGGTTAGGGGTGCCCTCCAGACACTGGGATGATGCTCTGGCTTGGATCTGAGGCCTCCAGAGCTCTGGGCCACCCTGCCTACCGCTGGTGTGATTCCTGGTTCTGGAAGCCAGCATGGCCTGTGGGGCTGGCTTTGGAGATGGCTTTGCTTACCCAGGCCCCCTTAGATATTTGAGTTTTCTTTAAGTTACTCGGTTTCCATTTTGTTTTCTCCCACTCTGGGAAAACCCTTCCATCCCTCAGTGAGCTGGAACAGGGGAAGTGCTTCCCTCCTCCAGGTTCTGCTTCAGTGACTGTGGCTATGGGGTGAGCCCCAAGAAGACTGTCACGGCTTTGCGTTTTGTCAGTTTCTCTTTTGTGCCCATTGCCTCCTGGGGCTCTGGGCTCTGCTGTTGGGGGTCATGGTGGGGGGAGGGAAAAAGAAATTTCTTCCAGCCTGCCTGGCCCAAGAGGAGGGTGTTAGCCCCAACTGATTTGAATTCCCACAGCAGAAATGCTTCTCCTTTCTTCCTGCATTTTACGGAGTGGTTTGGCGTATCCTATGAGAAAACAATGCAAACTCTTCCTAGCCGTTCGCTAGGAATTTTCAGCCCAGGATTTCAGAGCTTTTTCTCAGGCTCGTTTGAGGAAGTTGAGGCTGACCCTGGTGGTGGGGGGAGCGAGTATGTGAGTATGGCAAGAGAGAGCTAAAGTGTATCCTTAAATCTGCTGTCCTGGCTCCTTTCAAAGGAGAGGGCCCAGGGTTTTGCGAGTTAAGTCAGATCTGGCCCCAAAACTCGAGGGAGGAGCTGAGAAACAGAAGGAGCCCTTAGCCTGGATTCAAAATAGAAGCTTCTTAAACTTCTCTTCGTTTAAATCCTTAGGAATCCCCATTCACTGTGAGCCCCTGGGGATCTGAGCTGCTGAGGTCAGGGCTTTGGCTCTGGGTTTTGTTCTCCTGCTCTCTTCGGAGGGGAGTTGCATTCGCCTCCTCCTCCCCCAGGGCTGCCCTGTGAACTGTTTCCCTGGGCCAGCAGCTTCAGTGGCTCGAGGCCTCTTCCATCTCCCTTCTGACCGGCCAAAGAGGGCTGGTGCCCTTGTGGGCTGCTTTAGCTACCTGAGGATTTGGGGGACACGAGGGTTGATCTCAGCCTCCCCCATCTCCAGATTCAGGGGTATGGTTGGGTCGCAGCCACTGGTTTTGGAATTGGGGAAGGAAAGAAGTGAGTCGAAGGCCTCCTTCCTTCTCCAGGACTTTGGATAAGGATTTTGGGATCTATATTAGACAAGCCCCAGGCGGAAACCACCCTGTGGATTTTCTTTGGGCCTTCCTCTGCCCTCTTGGCATAGCCTTCACCTGGGGAGCGTCCCTCTCGGTGGTCCAGTCGAAGCAAGTATTGTGACGGCTGCAGCCGAATTTCACTCTTAAGACAACAAAGCTGTGCCCAGTTCCCTAGTTATTTTGGCACCAAATACACAGTTTCCAGGGAAACCAGCTTTCCCCCCCTCCCCTTGACTATGCAGGATATTACAATAAGATTTTCACTGATGCTTAGCTACAATGAGACCCTCCTCCCCAGCCTCTTCTCTGGGGCTTCTGATCCTCCCAGGTGGCATTCTTCAATGTTGTATTCCCTTTGCTTTCCGAACTCGATGCGTTTCTCTGTCTGTCCCCCTTTCTCAGCAATGGCTGGGGCTCTTTTTGTGCGGGGCTCTTTGAGTCTCCCTTCCCAACCTGGCTGGCCTGGGGCTGTTCATTGACAAGTTTGGACCGGTGGGGCATGCGGAGAATGACTGAATAGGCAGAAGAGCTGATCGCTGGCATGGCTTCTCTTGGGCTTTGCCTGGTACGTTTCCTATCATTTTCCAGGGAGCTTTTGCCATATAGCTGGTACCTGCCTCGAGTGTGCGCCCTGCTCCTTCCTCTATCCTGTCTCTTCCCCTGACCGACAGATCATGGTTCATTTCTTCCTTCATGACTTAACCAACTCGTTTTAATTCAAATATCCAAACAGATTTCAACTATGAGTACGTACAGAGAGAAGCTCTCAGGGTTCCCCTGGTCTTTCGAGAAAAGGATGGACTGGGAATTAAGTAAGTTGCTGAAACTAATCGCTTCTTCCCCTGTCTCCCTAACACAGTTTATAGCTTGGGATGGATTTCTTCCACACTTTCCTCACCTCTCATCAGGGAGAAGGATCTTTTTTCATGATCTGGGGATAGCATCTCGCTGCTCAAGGCCTGACAAAGGGAAAAAAAAACTCTCCAAAGATTGATCTTTTTTTTTTTTTTTTTTTTTGAGTCTGAGTCCACTCTGTCGCCCAGACTGGAGTGCAGTGGCTGCTCCCGGCCACCACAGCCTCGACCCGCTGGGCTCCGGCCATCCTTCCGCCTCAGCCTTCCCAGTAGCCGGAATTACAGGCATGCGCTACCACGCCCGGCTGATTTTTTGATTTACTGTAGAGATGAGGTCTCGCTGCCCAGGCGGGTCTCGAACCCGCGGGCTCAGGCAATCCACTCACCTCAGCCTCCCAAAGGCGCGGGATTACAGGCTGAGCCACCGAGCCCAGTTCAAAGATTGATCTTTTTCAGGGGATGTGGGCAGAGAGGATGTAGGGTACTTAAGCGGCGTTGACTTTTTTCCTCTGATCTCCCCCCAGTTATGTGCAGTGTCCTCCTTCCCCCACCCCCAAATCAGGAAACCGAGGCAGGGCCTGAGTTTTGAAGAGACTAGCCAGCCCCTAAGCCCAAACTCGGGGCATCTGGATATGTGTTTTCTCCACTGAGACCCCCGATGTGGAAGGTGTGCTTCCTGGGGTGCCAGTGTGTCCCATTTCTTTGCCTGGCCAGCAGCCTGCCTCTGTGTCTGGTTCACATTCTCGCTGAGATCTGTCAGAGCTCCAGGTGGGAGAGAGATCCCAGAGGCAGGCTGGAAGAACAGGTTTCAAGGGGTAGGGGAGGAGGCTTGGGGTGTTGTCCAGGCTGCCGCCCTCCAGCATCTGCTGCCAGACTTGCTCTGGAGTCTCATTCCCATGAGTAGAAACTAAACCTTGGGCATCGTTATTAGTTCATGGTGAACGTCGCCACAATTGCTATTATATTATCATAGCCAGTGTTGTCAGATCCCAGGAACTTCTGTGATGTGTGAACTCAGAGGTCCCTCCTGCTTTCCATATAGACTCTTTTTTTTTTTTTTTTTTGAGTTGGAGTCTCACTCTGTCACCCAGGCTGGAGGGCAGTGGCACGTTCCTGGCCACCGCAGCCTCGACCTGCTGGGCTCCGGCGATCCTTCCACCTCAGCCTTCCAAGGAGCTGGAACTACAGGCACGCGCTACCACGCCCGGCTGATTTTTTATTTATTGTAGAGGTGAGGTCTCGCCAAGTTGCCCAGGCGGGTCTCGAACCCGCGGGCTCAGGCAATCCACTCACCTCAGCCTCCCAAAGGCGTGGGATTACAGGCTGAGCCACCGAGCCCGGCTTCCATACAGCCTCTTATGGAGAGTATTTTCTAGGAGGAGAGACACAGATAGGGCTACTAAGCCTAAAAGAAAGCAGGTGTTTGAATGACCAGCTCTGGCCCCTACCCCTGACATTACACTTCAGCTTCCCCAGGAAAATGGAGTGGATGGTGGATGTCCCATCCTCTGAGATTTGGGTTGCTTGTTGCGATGGGGAAGGGATCAGTGCTTCTGAGGTGACCCTCCCTTGAGCTCCCTCTGGGCTATCTCCTTCTAAATTTCCAAACTGAAAGCAAAGGACCCCGCTTGGAAAAATGGCTTCCCCTAGGTCCAAGATAGGGTCTAACTTAATTGTTTCTGGCTTCTCACCAGAGGTCTGTGTTCCTCTTTTTCCAGGATGCCGGACCCTGATTTCACGGTTCGAGACGTCAAACTCCTAGTGGGTAAGTTGCTTGCTGTGTGTGAGGCTCAGAGGTGCTGTAGGGAGGAGAAGAGAAGGGGAAGAGGCCGTCACCACCTGCCTGTTTAGACTTTTAACCGCCTCTGAAAAGAAAGTCGCCACGGGAGGAGGTAGGAGCAGGTGTGAGCTGCAACCGTCTTGTTCTGGAGAACAGGTCAGATTGCAAAGTCATAAGAGGCTATATCAGAGGGTGTTTGCCAGTACACAGTTTTATGAGGCTGAATTTGGACTCTATCTCCAGTTTGGGAGTCAGCAATGCAATCTTAGATCTCTCCTTTGTGTTTGTTTGTGGGTTGCTGGGTAAACACTGGGTGCTTTGTGACCCCTAATAGACTTTCAGACTTTGGAGGGGAGGGGCTTCCTCAGGATTCTAGATAGGCCTGGTGCAGGGCTCGCCACGGAGTGCTTAGCAAATGCTCATGAATTCCCTGAGCACCTGCGAAGTGTGGTTAATGACTTAGCACCCTGGACTTGGCCAGGTAGTAGGTGACATTTCAGATCTTACAGGCAGTTCAATAAATCCACTCTTTCAGAAAAACACCTCTTGCCTACATGGTGGGCAGGTTCAGAGCTACGAATGTGAAGGGCCTTGTCCTTTGAGTTGGCGCCATAGGCAATAAAGAAGTCACCTGTTTTTTGGTTTTTTTGAGATGGAGTCTCACTTTGTCGCCCAGGCTAGAGTGCTGGAACTACAGGCATGAGCAACCACATCCGGCTAATTTTTTGTTTTAAATTTATTGTAAAGGTCTCGCCATGTTGCCCAGGCTGGTCTCGAACCCTTGGGCTCAGGCAATCCTCTCGCTTCTGCCGCCTGAAGTGCTGCGGTTACAGGTGTGAGTCACCGTGCCTGGCTAGAAATCAACAGTTTTGAAAACTACATATCTTTTCTGATGATAAGGACTATGAAAAGTAACAAGATAGGGAGTGGCGGGGCTGTGTTTTAGACACAGTGGTCAGGGAGGGCCTCTCTGGGGTGGAGGGGACATTTGGACAGAGACCTGACAGATGAGAATTAGCTGTGGGAAAGAACATTCTAGGCTGAGGGGTGAGCAAGGGCAAAAGCCAATGGTAGGGATGAACTCGGGGAATGGATCAACTGAAGGAGGGGGGGGGACACGAGACAGGAGAGGTGGTAGAGGCCGAGGACTGGGCTGTTAGGGCTTTGTGGGGCCCAGTAGGGAATTTAGGTTTTACTCCTCTAGAGGTGGAAAGCCATTGAGAGCTTTAAAGTGGGATGACGGGAGTACCTGTGTGATCTGACTGTTCTCTTTGGGGGGGGAGTTTAAAACATTTTAAAAAAATTGAGATGGCCAGCCGGGCTCGGTGGCTCAGCCTGTAATCCCGCGCCTTTGGGAGGCTGAGGTGAGTGGATTGCCTGAGCCCGTGGGTTCGAGACCCGCCTGGGCAGCGAGAACTCATCGCTACAATAAATCAAAAAATCAGCCGGGCGTGGTAGCGCATGCCTGTAATTCCGGCTACTCGGAAGGCTGAGGCAGAAGGATCGCCAGAGCTCAGCAGGTCGAGGCTACGGTGGCCGGGAACGGCCACTGCACTCCAGTCTGGGCGACAGAGTGAGACTCCAACTCAAAAAAAAAAAAAATTGAGATGGATGCCGGCCACAGTAGCTCATGGCTGTAATTCCAGCAATTTGGGAGGCCGAGGTGAGAGAGGATTGCCTGAGCCCACAGGTTCGAGTCCAGCCTCAGCAACTTGGCAAGACCTCATCTCTACAGTAAATCAAAAAATTAGCCGGGTGTGGTGGCGCACGCCTGTAGTTCCAGCTACTTGGAAGGCTGAGGCGGAAGGATCGCCTGAGCCCAGCAGGTTGAGGCTACGGTGGCCGTGAGTGTGCCACTGCCCTTTAGCCTGGGTGAGAGAGTGAGACTCCAACTCCAGAAAAAAAAAGGCTGGGCTCAGTGGCTCAGCCTATAATCTCAGCACTTTTGGAGACCGAGGTAAGTGGATTGCCTGAGTAGGCTGGTTCTTGACCAGCCCAGGCAACTTGGTGAGATCTCGTCTCTGCAATTAAAAAAAAAAAAATTGCTGGGCGTGGTAGCACATGCCTGTAGTTCCAGCTACTTGGAAGGCTGAGGCGGAAGGATTGCCGGAGCCTAGCGGGTTGAGGCTGCAGTGGCCGTGAGTGCCACTGTACTCCAGTCTGGATGACAGACTGAGACTCCAACTCAAAAAAAAATTGAGATAAAATGTACATACTATAAAGTTCACCATTTTGTCATTTTAGAGTATACAATTCAGTGATTTGTAGTTTTTTTTTTTTTTTTTTGAGTTGGAGTCTCACTCTGTCACCCAGACTGGAGTGCAGTGGCCGCTTCCGGCCACCGCAGCCTCGACCTGCTGGGCTCCGATGATCCTTCCGCCTCAGCCTTCTGAGTAGCCGGAATTACAGGCGCGCGCTACCACACCCGGCTGATTTTTTTGATTTATTGTAGAGATGAGGTCTCGCTGCCCAAGCGGGTCTCGAACCCGTGGGCTCAGGCAATCCACTCACCTCAGCCTCCCAAAGGTGCGGGATTACAGGCTGAGCCACCGGGCCCGGCGATTTGTAGTATTTTTTTGCAATATTGTATAACCATCTAATTCCAGAACATTTCTATCACCCCCAAAATAAACCGTGAACCTTTTCATTCCTCCCTGCCCCATTTCTTGGTGACCATTAATATCTGTTTACCTCTATGGAGTTACCAGTTATGGACATTTTATTTTATTTTTTTATTTTTTTTGAGTCAAAGTCTCACTCTGTCACCCAGACTGGAGTGCAGTGGCTGCTCCCGGCCACCACAGCCTCGACTGCTGGGCTCAGCCTTCCAAGTAGCTGGAACTATAGGCGCGCGCTACCATGCCCGGCTAATTTTTGATTTATTGTGGAGATGAGGTCTTGCCAAGTTGCCCAGGCGGGTCTCGAACCCACGGGCTCAGGCAATCCACTCACCTCAGCCTCCCAAGGCGCAGGATTACAGGCTGAGCCACCGAGCTCGGTTCCAGTGCACCCTGTAAATCAAGTCCTGGCACAGGCAATTTAGCCTGTTGCCCCAGACCCAGCCCAGCCTTTGCTGCGGGACAACCTTGATTTGAGGCCCAACTCTGCTACTTGACTGAGTGATTTTGGACAAGCTTCTTAACCTGCATAAGCCTTACTCTCTTGATCTGCAAAGTGGAGCTAATTACAGAATATGCCACAAGGATTATGTAAGAAAATGAATGGGCAAATGTTTAGCATTATGCTGGGTAAGGAGTGCTCACTAAATGACTATTATTACTATTATTATGAGTCGGAGTCTCATTCTGTTGCCGAGGCTGGAGTGCAGTGGCATACTCATGGCCACTGCAGCCTTGACCTGCTGGACTTAGGCGATCCTTCCGCCTCTGCCTTCCAAGTAGCTGGAACCACAGGTGTGCACCACCATGCCTGGCTAATTAAAAAAAAAAATTATTGTAGAGACAAGGTCTCGCCAAGTTGCCCAGGCTGTTCTCAAACCCTTGGGCTCAGGCAGAGCTCTTGCCTTCGCCTCCCAAAGTGCTGGGATTACTGGTGTGAGCCAATGCACTCGGCCTCATTATTATTTATTGTAACGACAGGACACAGGTCCAATGAGATTCTCTGTGTGAGCAAGGATTAAAGCCAGATTTTCAAATCTAGGGTTCAGGCCATATCACACCTCAGTGACTGCAACTTTCCTCGTAATGTTGCTTTCCTAGCTTTGTAGAGAAACTCTCAAGCCTTTGCAGGTTTCTTTGGCTCTGGTTGTGGCTGCCTCTTCTTCCGGTGAGGCTCTTTCTCCTCATTGTGGAAGCAAGAGGATTCAGTTAGACAGTCCCAACGTCCTTGCCAGCTCTAGAATAGTTTGTAATGGCCACGAGAGCAGGGACAATCATTCCAGTCCCTCTTGGCATTTCTGTGATGAGAAGGTAAGGCATGGCCTGCTCTGACGCCACGAGGGATGCCTGTGACTGCAGTTGGCACGGGGAATGTTGATGTCTGAGCTGCACACAGGCTTCCGGAGAGTGGTGATAGGGCACATTTGTCATAAATGACCTAAGTGACAAATGTAACTCTAACTGGCCTAAGCAAAAGGGAATTCACTGGCTTAGGTAATGCGTTCAGGGTGTAACCTTCAAACACATCCAGATTATCTGGGTGCTCCAAAAAGATCTCAAGAAGGTGACTGGATTTATCTTTTCTGCTTCTCTCTCTTGCTTCCTCTTGCTTTTTCATTCTGGGGCAGGCTTCTCCCCGAGGTGGACGTTCAGGGATAAGAAGAAGACTCAGCAGCAGCCGCAGGCTTCTGCCAGCTCAGGGTCGTTCCTAAACCCTCAATCAATTCCCTCAACTGTTTTTGGATTGACCCTGACAGGGTTAGCACAGGCCTGAGCCAGACTGGAGCTGGTGGTTGGTATCAGCCCCAGGAGAGCCTTGTGGGCTGAAAGTGAGGAAGGAGTGATTCTCCAGGGTTGCTGGGTGACATAGACAGGCCCCTAACGGAAGTGGGGACTTCTGCGGTGAAGGGTGGTATCTGGGGAGGCTAGACCGACCCTCCTGGTCAGTGTGGCGTCCCATCGTCTGTCTTCCAGGTCCTTGCCCTTGCCCTGGGCCCTGAATTGTGTGACGTGGCTGTTTGAGAAGGGACTGGTGCCTGGCCAGGTGTTCAGACCACAACTTGGGGCTACAGACTTTTCTCTAATGTCCTGAAATCAGGCTTTTTTCCATCAGTAGTCTGTTCCAAGCTCTCTGATCTTTTTTTAAAAAAGGCGTTTTCTATTTTTGTAACACTGTATACTTAAAAAAACCTTTTCATTGAAGTAGAATATATATATAGAAAAAAGTACACATATGGTAACCGGACAGCTTAATTAAGTTTGAGAAACTGAACACATCAGGGTAACCAGCACCCCGGAATCCCCCTCGCATTCCCATTCAGTCCCTCCCTCGGCTGTCTTACCCTGACTTCCAATCGCGTGGATGAGTTTTGCCTGGTTTCATACTTCATGTCAGGGGTTTCTTGCTGGCTGTCCTATTTGGTTTCTGGCCTCTTTTCCTCAACTTGTGTTCATGAGGGTCATCCATATTGTTTGTTGTATGTATCTATAGATGTATTTTCATTGTTTTATATTTTTCATCATGTGAGTTTTTGCAGTCTGTCATGCTACTGTTTTATTTTATTTTATTTTTTTTGAGTTGGAGTCTCACTCTGTCGCCCAGACTGGAGTGCAGTGGCCGCTCCCGGCCACCGCAGCCTCGACCTGCTGGGCTCCGGCGATCCTTCTGCCCCAGCCTTCTATCATGCTACTGTTGATGGGTGCTTGGGAAGCTGCCAGTTTAAGGCTATCTGTAGAGTGCTGCTATGAACCTTCTAGAACATGACCTCACGAATGTATGAGTGCATTTCTGTTGGGCATATACTTAAGGTTGGAATTGCTTGGGTCACAGAGTATGCATATGCATTCGATTTTAGGAGATACTGTCAAATACTTGTTCCAAGGGCTTCTGGTTCCGGTTACTCCATAAACTCAACAGCAGTTGGTGTTTTCATTCTTTTCATTTCAGCCACGGTCCCGTGTGCATGAGTATAGTTGTATCTCGTGGTTTTGATTGACTTTTTTTCTAAGGGCTAATGAAATTGAGCTCATATATATATTTTTTTTCTTGTGCGAGGGGACCTCAAGGGGTTGCCTGAACTCATATGTTGAACGGCTATTTGGATATCCTCTTTTGGGAAATGTCTGTTCAGGTCTTTTCTCCGTTATTTAAAAGGAATGTCTCTTTTTTTTTTGAGCCAGAGTCTCACTCTGTCACCCAGGCTGGAGTGCAATGGCATGTTCCTGGCCACCACAGCCTTGACCTGGCGGGCTCAGGTGATCCTTCTGCCTCAGTCTTCCAAGTGGCTGAAACTACAGGCATGCGCCACCCTGCCTGGCTAATTTTTTGATTAATTGTAGGTTTCGCCAAGTTGCCCAGGCTGGTCTCGAGCCCCTGGACTCATGCAGTCCTCTCGTCTCAGCCTCCCAAAGTGCTGGGATTACAGGCATGAGCCACTGTACCCAGCAAGGGCTGTCTCTTAATGATTACAAGGTGTATTCATTTGCTAGGCTGCCACAACAAAGTGCTACAGACTGGGAGACTTTTTTTTTTTTTTTTTTGAGTTGGAGTCTCACTTTGTCGCCCAGACTGGAGTGCAGTGGCCGCTCCCGGCCACCACGGCCTCGCCTGCTGGGCTCCGGCGATCCTTCCGCCTCAGCCTTCCAAGTAGCCGGAACTACAGGCACGCGCTACCACGCCCGGATGGTTTTTTTGATTTATTGTAGAGATGAGGTCTCGCTGCCCAGGCGGGTCTCGAACCCTCGGGCTCAGGCAGTCCACTCACCTCAGCCTCCCAAAGGCGCAGGATGACAGGCTGAGCCACCGAGCCCAGCTAGAAATTTATTTTTTATAATTCTGAAGGCAAGGCGTCTGAGACCAAGGTGTCGGCAGGTTTGGTTTCTTGGCAGACTTTGCTCCCTGGCTTGTAAATGGCCATCTTTTCTCCCTGTGCTCACGTGATTTTCCTTCTGTATGTATCTGTGTCCTAAACTCTTCTTATAAGGACACCATTCATACTGTATGAGTGCTCACCCTAAAGCCTTCATTTTCACTTAATTACCTCTTTATTGTTTATTTATTTATTATTTGAGTCAGAGTCTCACTGTCGCCCAGGCTGGAGTGCAGTGGCACGCTCACAGCCACCGCAGCCTCAACTTGCTGGGCTCAGGCCATCCTTCTGCCTCAGCCTTTCAGTTAGCTGGAACTACAGGTGTGTGCCACCACACTCAGCTAATTTTGCAATTTATGTAGAGATGAAGTCTCGCCAAGTCGTCCTGGCTGGTCTCGAACCCCTGGACTCAGGCAATCCTCTTACCTCTGCTTCCCAAAGTTCTGGGATTATAGGCATGAGCCACGGTGCTGGCCTAATTATCTCTTTAGAGACCTTATCTCCAGGCCAGGCAGTGTGGCTCATTGGGACACGAGCCAAGTGGATTGCTTGAGCCCAGGAGTTTAAGACTAGTCTGGAAGCCGGGCTCGGTGGCTCAGCCTGTCATCCCATGCCTTTGGGAGGCTGAGGTGAGTGGATTGCCTGAGCCCGCGGGTTCGAGACCCGCCTGGGCAGTGAGACCTCATCTCTACAATAAATCAAAAAATCAGCCGGGCGTGGTAGCACGTGCCTGTAATTCCAGCTACTTGGAAGGCTGAGGTGGAAGGATCGCCGGAGCCCAGGAGGTTGAGGCTGCGGTGGCCGGGAACGGCCACTGCACTCCAGTCTGGGCGACAGAGTGAGACTCCAACTAAAAAAAAAAAAAAAGACTAGGCTGGGCAACATAGTGAGACCTCTTCTCTATAAAACGTTAGCCAGTTGTGGTCATTTGTGCCTGTAGTCTCAGCTACTCAGGAGGCTGAGGCTTGCCTAGAAGGTCAAGGCTGTGATGAGCTATGATCATGCCTCTGCCCTCCAGCAGCCTGGGCAACAGGATGAGACCCCAACACACACACCCACACACACTGAAGACCTTATCTCCAGATACAGTTACATTCTGAGGTACTGGGAGTTAGGACAGAAGCATAGAAATATCGTGAGGGCAATCCAGCCCATGAGAGTTCTTTATATATTTTGGGTATGAGTCTTTTGCTGGATATATATATTCCAAAAATCTCCCACTTTGTGGGTTGTCATTTCACATTCCTAAAAAGGTGTCCTTGAATAAACAGAAATTCTTAATTTTAACATAGATTGTTCAGCTCTCTTTGGCCTGTTCATTTCTTTTGTGTCTTGTTTAAGATCTTTTTACCTAAGTTCATGAAGATGTTCATACATTTTTCCCAAAAAACTTTATTGTTTGAACTCTCACATTTAGATCTGCAGTTCATCTGGAATTGATTTTTGAGTTTGATGGGAGATAGAGGTCACAATTTTTTTTTTTATCCCGTGTGGATATCCAGTTGACCCAACACCATTATTTAAAAAAAAAAATCCTCTTTCCATGGCACTGATGGGTGTTTTGCCATAAATCAGGTGACTGCATTTGTGTGGGTCACCTTTTGGATGCCCTAACCTATTCCACTGGTCAGTGTGTCTATCCGGAAGCCAATGCCACGCTGTCTTAATTAACTTTATAATGGGACTCCCTGTGAAAAGGTCCTCCAATTTTGTTCTTTGTCAAGATTGACTTCTCCTAGCCGGGCTCGGTGGCTCAGCCTGTAATCCTGCGCCTTTGGGAGGCTGAGGTGAGTGGATTGCCTGAGCCCGCGGGTTTGAGACCCGCCTGGGCAGCGAGACCTCATCTCTACAATAAATCAAAAAATCAGCCGGGCGTGGTAGCGTGCGCCTGTAATTCTGGCTACTCGAAAGGCTGAGGTGGAAGGATTGCCGAAGCCCAGCAGGTCGAGGCTGCGGTGGCCGGAAGCAGCCACCGCACTCCAGTCTGGGTGACAGAGTGAGACTCCAACTCTAAAAATAAAAATTAAAAAAAAAAAAAAAAAAAATTGACTTCTCTTGTCGCCCTTTGCATTTCAGAATCAGCTTGTCAATATTTTTAAAAACCCTGCTGTGATTTTGATTGGACTCTCCTTGATTCTATGGATCCGTCGGGAACATTTTTTACCATATTGAGTTTGCTAATCAGTGAACACAGCATATTGTTCCATTTATTTGTAGGCCTTTTGGTAGAAGACTTGCATATTTTGTTAGATTCATTCCGAGATATTTGACTTTTAGGGGGTTGCTATTTTAAGTTAAGCAATCGTGCCATCTTCTATCAGATATCAGTTTTAGTCCTTCCTTCCAATCTTTCTGCCTTTTAACTTATTTTCTTTGTTTTTATTCTACTGGCTGGGGCCTCTACTCACAGTATACTTTTAAAAGCTCTTTTATGCCAGCTTGAGCAATTTGACGAGACCTCGTCTCTACAATAAATCAAAAAATTAGCCAGGCGTGGTGGTGCACGCCTGTAGTTACATCTACTTGGAGGACGGAGGTAGAAGGATCATCTGAGCCCAATAGGTCGAGGCTGTGGTGGCCGTGAGCATGCCACTGCACTCCAGCCTGGGTGACAGAGTGAGACTCTGACTCAAAAATAATTAAATAAATAAAAGCTCTTTTGTGGCCAGGCATAGTGGCTCACTCCTGTAATCCTAGCACTTTGGGAGGCCGAGGCGAGAGAATTGCCTGAAATCAGAGGTTCGAGACCAGCCTGGGCAACTTGGTGAGATCCCTGTCTCTACAATAAATCAAAAAATAAGCGGGGCATGGTAGCACGTGCCTACATTTCCAGCTACTTGGAAGTCTGCAGCAGAAGGATCGCCTGAGCCCAGCAGGTCGAGGCTGCGGTGGCCATGAGTGTGCCGCTGCACTCTAGCCTGGGTAACAGGGTGAGACTCCAACTCAAAAAAAAAAACAACAAAAAAAAAACGCAAAGTGAGAGAATTGCTTGAGCCTACAAGTTCGAGATCAGCCTTGGCAACATAGCAAGACTTTTTCTCTACAAAAAATACAAAAGGAGCCATTGTGGCACATGTGTGTAGTCCCAGCTAGTTGGGAGACTGAGGCGGAAGGATGGATCATCTTGAATCCAGAAGGTGATTGTGCCGCTGCACTCTAGCCTGGGCAACATAGTGAGACCCCTGACTTAAACAAAAGTGCTATTTTGCTTCCTTTATTACTTTGATACTTAGAATACCCTCTGAGGCAGAGAGGAAGGGTGTTGCTTTTTTCCCTTAACTTTTTTTTTTTTGAGTTGGAGTCTCACTCTGTCGCCCAGACTGGAGTGCAGTGGTCGCTCTCAGCCACCGCAGCCTCGACCTGCTGGGCTCCGGCGATCCTTCCGCCTCAGCCTTCCAAGTAGCTGGAACTACAGGTGCGTGCTACCATGCTCGGCTAATTTTTTGATTTATTGTAGAGATGAGGTCTCGCCAAGTTGCCCAGGCGGGTCTTCCCTTAACTTTTTATTTGGCAAAGTGTGAAACCTACAGAAAAATGGCAAAAATAGGCTGGGCTCGGTGGCTCAGCCTGTAATCCCGCGCCTTTGGGAGGCCGAGGTGAGTGGATTGCCTGAGCCCGCGGGTTCGAGACCCGCCTGGGCAGCGAGACCTCATCTCTATAATAAATCAAAAAATCAGCTGGGCGTGGTAGCGCATGCCTGTAATTTCGGCTACTTGGAAGGCTGAGGCGGAAGGATCGCCGGAGCCCAGCAGGTCGAGGCTGCGGTGGCCGGGAGCGGCCACTGCACTCCAGTCTGGGTGACAGAGTGAGACTCCAACTCAGAAAAAAAAAAGGCAAAAATAGTACAGTGAACAACCATATCCACTCTTCCCCTGGATTCACTGGTTGGTAACATTTTGCCACATTAGATTTATTTTTCTGCATATATACTTGCATGCCTGAGTGAGTGTGTGTGTGCCTGCGTGAGCACACATAAACACACATCATACACATTATGCTGAACCATTTGAACTCACGGCAGACGCCATGAACTTTCACCTCTAAATACTTCAACAAATATCTCCTAAGAACAAGGGTATTCTTTTTTTTTTCTTCTTTTGAGTTGAAATCTCACTTGGTTGCCTAGGCTGGAGTGCAGTGCCAAGCTCATGACCACCGCAGCCTTGACCTGCTGGGCTCAGGTGGTTCTTCTGCCTCAGCTGGAACTACAAGCACGCACCACTATGCCCGGCTAATTTTTTTTTCTGGCACATCCCCCTAATTTTTTGATTTATTGTAGAGATGAGGTCTCATCAAATTGCCCAGGTTGTTCTCGAACCTGTGGGCTCAGGCAATTCTCTCACCTTGGCCTCCCAAAGTGCTGGGATTATAGGCATGAGCCATCATGCCTGGCCTATCAAATTATTGATCATGCTTAGAAAATTTAACATTGACATAATATTAATATATGACATACAGTTTTTCATATGTCCCAAAAGTATCCTTTATAGCTGTTATTTTTCTTTTGCTTTTGATCCAACATGTAATTAATGATCGCAAATTGCGTTTATTTTGTGCCATTTCATCTGTATCTCTCTCTCTTTTTTTTGAGTAGGACATCGGTCTCTACATGATTGCTGCAGAATTGGACGTGCTTAGTTGGCTCCTGCCCTGCCACCGCAGCCTCTTCATCTTTCTTTTTTTTTTTTTGAGTAGGAATCTCTCTCTGTTGCTCAGAATGGAGTGCAGTGGCCGCTCCCGGCCACCGCAGCCTCTAACTGCTGGGCTCAGGCGATCCTTTTGCCTCAACTTTCCAAGTAGCTGGAGCTATAAGTGCATGCTACCACGCCTGGCTAATTTTTTGATTTAGGATAGAGATGATGTCTCACCAAGTTGCCCATGCTGGTCTTGAACCCCTGAGCTTAGGTAATTCTCTTGCCTTGGCCTCCCAAAGTTTTTACAGGCTTGTAAAACCTGGACTACAAGCTTGGGCCACTGCGCCCGGTCCTTCTCTCCTTATTTCTCTCTTTCTTTTTTCTCTGTAGTCATGAACTGCTGAGCTTAAGCAGTCCTCCCGTCTAAACCTCCCAAGTAGTTGAGATTATAGGTGTGCACAACCACACCCAGCTAGTATTTTTATTTTTTGTAGAGGTGGGATCTCACTATATTGCCCAGGCTGGTCTCAGATTTCTAGCCTCAAGCCTCCTGCCTTAGTCTACCAAAATGCTGGGATTATAGGTGTGAGCTACCATGTCCAGCTTCACATATTATTTCTTTATTGGATTTCTCTCTAATTTGGGTATCTAAGGCAAATGATGCTTTCTTTCACCTCTTTTCTTGAAATATCTTTTTTTTTCCTTGGGTAGGAGTCTCACTCAGTCGCCCAGGCTGGAGTGCAATGGCACACTCACGGCACCCCAGCCTCAACTTGCTGGGCTCAGGTGATCCTTCTGCTTCAACCTTCCATGTAGCTGGCACTATAGGCACATGCCACCACACCCGACTAATTTTTATTTTTATTGAGTTGGAGTCTCATTCTGTCACCCAGACTGTAGTGCAGTGGCATGCTCCCGGCCACCACGGCCTCGACCTGCTGGGATCCGGCAATCCTTCCACCTCAGTCTTCCAAGCAGCTGGAACTGCAGGCGTGCGCTACCACGCCCGGCTAATTTTTTGATTTATTGTAGAGATGAGGTTTTGCCAAGTTGCCCAGGCGGGTCTCGAACCTGCAGCGGGCTCAGGCAAGCCACTCACCTCAGCCTCCCAAAGCGCAGGATTACAGGCTGAGCCACTGAGCCCAGCTTAATTTTTTTTTTTTTTTTTTTGAGTCGGAGTCTCACTCTGTCTCCCAGACTGGAGTGCAGTGGCCACTCCCGGCCACTGCAGCCTCGACCTGCTGGGCTCCAGCGATCCTTCCGCCTCAGCCTTCCAAGTAGCCGAATTACAGGCATGTGCTACCAAGCCCGGCTGATTTTTTGATTTATTGTAGAGATGAGGTCTCACTGCCGAGGCGGGTCTCGAACCCACGGGCTCAGGCAATCCACTCACCTCAGCCTCCCAAAGCGCGGGATTACAGGCTGAGCCACTGAGCCCGGCTAACTTTTAAAAATCTATTGTAGAGACAAAGTCTCACCCTGTTTTCCAGGCTGGTCTCGAACCCATGGGCTCAGGCAAGCCTTTCGCCTCGGCCTCCCAAAGTGCTGGGATGACAGGCTTGAGCCACCGCGACTTGTGACTTTTTCCATTTTAGATTCCAGAAGAGGGTCTTAGAGTTCTTATAGTCCTGCTTTCCCATTTCGCAGATGGGGAAAACTGGAGAGAAGGCCTGGAGAGCAAAGAACTTTGAATTGCCCAGATGGTACCTGGCACATCAGATTCAGATGTGGGTTTGGATTTCAGGGATTGGGAGAAGACGGAGCTTCTAACAGCATCCCAGAGAAAAAGTGACTTGGAGGATGAGTGTAGTTGTGTTTCGTTCTGGCCACAGGAGGGAACTGAAGTCTGGACTGGCAGGTGGGGGTGGCATCCAACTGGCAGGACAGATAGAAATGCAGAGAGGGGAAGTCTTCTGCCATACCTCCCTGGACGCTTGCAGTCGTGTGATCTTGGAAGCTGAGTGGATCAGGGCTGGTAGGTACTTGGATGAGAGAAATGCAAGAAGCTTGAAGTCAGAGATCTGAGGATCATGACTCCTAGGGAGAAGGGCTTCCGCTTCACACTCAGGTGTGTTTTCTCCTCACCTCCTTCATGGATTTATTCTCTTATCCTTTTCCTGGAAAGCTAATGCTCTGAAATTAAAATTGAAATCATTCTGGGAAACTATATTTTCTCCTATCCACTGTTTTTCCTAATACCAATCACTCTCCTACGGGGAGCTCCTTTTTTTTTTTGTTTTTTGGGGTTTTTTTTGAGCCGGAGTCTCACTCTGTCGCCCAGACTGGAGTGCAGTGGCCGCTCCTGGCCACCGCAGCCTCGACCTGCTGGACTCCGGCAATCCTTTTGCCTCAGCCTTCCAAGTAGTTGGAATTACAAGTGCGTGTTACCACACCCAGCTAATTTTTAATTTATTGTAGAGATGAGGTCTTGCCAAGTTGCCCAGGCAGGTCTCGAACCCGTGGGCTCAGGCAATTCACTCAACTCAGCCTCCCAAGGCGCGGGATTACAGGCTGAGCCACCGAGCCTGGGCTCCTTTTTTTTTTTTTGAGTCGGAGTCTCACTCTGTCGCCCAGGCTGGAGTGCAGTGGTACACTGCTCACAGTCACCACAGCCTCGACCTGCTGGGCTCAGGCGATCCTTCCGCCTCAGCTTTCCATGTAGCTGGAACCGCAGGTGTGCGCTACATCTGGCAGTTTTTCTTGATTTATTGTAGAGACGAGGTCTTGCCAAGTTGCCCGGCTGGTCTCAAAACCCCAGGCTCAGGGAGTCCTCTCGCCTCAGCCTCCCAAAGTGCTGGGATTACATGCAGGAGCCCCTATGCCCAGCTAATTCTTCTTGATTTATTGAGGAGACTACGTCTCGCCAAATTGCCCAGGCTGGTCTCAAAACTATGGGTTTAGGCAATCCTCTCGACTCCACCTCCCAAAGTGCTGGAACTACAGGCGTGAGCCACTGTACCTGGTTCGCTCCTTAAAATATAAATAACAGCTGGGCTCGGTGGCTCAACCTGTAATCCTGTGCTTTGGGAGACTGAGATGAGTGGATTGCCTGAGCCCGCAGGTTTGAGACCCGCCTGGGCAACTTGGCGAGACCTCATCTCTACAATAAATCAAAAAATTAACCGGGGTTAATGGTGGCGCGTGCCTGTAGTTCCAGCTACTTGGAAGGCTGAGGCGGAAGGATCGCCAGAGCCCAGCAGGTCGAGGCTGTGGTGACCAGGAGCGGCCCCTGCACTCCAGTCTGGGTGACAGAGTGAGACTCCAACTCAAAAAAAAAATAAATAAATAGCAGCATTAGCTACTGTTTACAGAGATCTTAGTATGATCCAGGGACCTCTCCTATATTATTTTGTCTTATCTACATAAAACCCAGTGTATCACTAGGCCCATGTTGTGGATGTCAAAACTGAGGCTTAGAGTTTCTTGTCCGGGACCAATAGCTAGTGTGTAGAAGGGCTGAGATTTGTGCCCATATGTCTCTAACCATAGAGCTTTTGCACAACACTGTGGCTGACTCTTAGTGGCTCCTAATCCAGAAGTCTTTGGTTGGTTTGTTTGTTTGTTTTTATAGAGATGGGGTCTCGCTATGTAGCCCGCACTGGCCTCAAGCTCCCAGCCTCAAGCAGTCTTTCTGGCTCAGCCTTTTTAAGCTAGGACTACAGGTGGTATGAACCACGGCATCCAGCCCTGGAAGTCTTTGTAGTTGTAGTCTTGCGTGTCTATTCTGATTTTCTTTCCTAATTAGGTTTAGCCCAGCTTTGTTAGTCTGGGTTTGTATCTTCTGAGTGTCAGGGTCTTGAGCCTGGGGCTCAGAGGACAGTCCAGGGGCCATTTATTTACTTGTTTATTTTTATTTATCTATTTTGAGTAGGAGTTTCACTCTATCGCCCAGGCTGGAGTGCAGTGACTCTTTCCTGTCCACCACATCCTTAACCTTCTGGGCTCGAGGGATCCTTCCGCCTTAGCCTTCCAAGTAGTTGGAACCATAGGTGTGCACCACCATGCCTGGCTAATTTTTCTGATTTACTGTAGAGACAAGGTCTCGCCCAGTTGCCAGGCTGATCTCCAACCCCCGAGCTCAGGCAATCCTCTCACCTCGTCTCCCAGAGGACTGGGATTACAGGTGTGAGCCGCTGCGCCTGGCGGTCCTGGGGTAATTTAAAAAGGTGAAGAGGGCCGGGCGTAATGACTCAAGTCTGTAATCCCAGCGCTTTGGGAGATGAGGTGAGAGGATTGCCTGAGCTCAGGGGTTGGAGGCCAGCCTGGCAACTTGGTGAGACCTTGTCTCTACAATAAATCAAAAAAATTAGCTGGGCATGGTGGTACATGCATATGGTTCCAACTACCCGGAAGGCAGAGGCGGAAGGATTGCCGAAACCTAGCAGGTTGACGCTGTGGTGGCCATGAGTGTGCCACTGCACCCCAGCCTGGGTGACGGAGTGAGACGCCAACTCAAAAATAAATAAATAAATAAAAAGGGCTGGGCTTGGTGGCTCAGCCTGTAATCCCAGCACTCTGAAAGACTGAGGTGAGTGGATTGTCTGAGCCCATGGGTTCAAGACCAGCCCAGGCAACTTGACGAGACCTCGTCTCCACAATAAACAAACAAATAAATAAATTAGCGGGGCGTGGTCACGCAGTTCTGGCTGTCAGTTCTGGCTACTTGGAAGGCTGAGGCAGAAGGATTGCTGTAGCCCAGCAGGTTGATGCTGGGGTGATTGAAAGGCTGAGGTGGAAGGATAGCTGGAGCCCAGCCGGTTGACGCCGGGGTGGCTGTGAGCGGGTCACTGCTCTTCAGCCTGGGTTACGGAGTGAGACTCCAATAAAAAAAAAAAAAAGGTGCAGAGATAGGCCAGGTATTGTGGTTCACGCCTGTAAGTCCTAGCACTTTTGGAGACTGAGGAGTGAGGGTCACTTGAGTCCTGCAGTTTGAAGCAACATAGGGAGACCTCATCTTTACAAAAAATCAAAAATGTTAGCTGGGCATGGTGGTGTGCACCTGCAGTCCCAGCTTCTCAGGAGGCCAAGGACAGACGATTGCCTGAGCTCAGGGGTTTGAGGCTATGGTGAGTCATGATGGTGCCACTGCCCTCCAGCCTGGGTGACAGAGTGAGACCCCAACTCGAAAAATAAAAGGGTGTGGGGATAAGTCAGAAGATATGGGGAAAACTTGGAGACTTTGACATTTATCCTCTTATTCCACAACGAGGAAGCCGAGGCCTAGATCTGGGGAGAGCCTTGCCCCATGCTGTGCTGTGACGTAGTGACTCCCAGCCTTGGGTCCTCCCCTTTCCTAAGTCCTGACACCTTCAGTTTGGAACAGTGTCCTCAAGAGGACCCCTTTAAATTCACCAAGTGCTTTGAGTAACTATGTCAGGTCAGTAGGGCTGGTCTTTATCACTGCCATTTCACAGATGAGCATACTGAGGCCCAGAGAGGCCGAGGGGCATACCCAAGGCCTCAGTTCTAGCAATCGTGGGGCAGAGTGGGATTTGAACCCGTGGCCAGTGCCCTCGCTAATAAATACTGCCTCTAGGAGATGAATGAGGAGATACTCCCAGAGCAGAATCAAAAACCAGTCTAGTCCCGGGCCTTGGGTGGCTGAGGTGAGTGGATTGCCTGAGCCCGCGGGTTCGAGACCTGCCTGGGCAACTTGGTGAAACCTCATCTTTACAATAAATCAAAAAATTAGCCAGGCTTGGCAGCGTGTGCCTGTAATTCCAGCTACTTGGAAGGCTGAGGAGGAAGGATCGCCGGAGCCCAGCAGGTCAAGGCTCCAGTCTGGGTGACAGAGTGAGACTCCAACTCAAAAGCAAAAAACAAAAAACAAAAACCAGTCTAGAAACTTGAGAAAAATAGAGAAGGTTCCGGAACGATGATGTGAAACAGTTACTGTGTGCTTTCTGAAGAGCAGGGCTCGAGGGAGTTGGGGTCGTGCCTGTGTATGCTTCACATTAGCCTTCAAGGTGACTTTCTGCAGCCTCTTCCTGGCCCCGAGCCCGGCTCTTGGAGTTGACTGATGGAGCCTTCAAAGTAAGGGCCACGGGGCCACGGATTAATTTCCGCAGCTGGATTCTGTTGAGTGTGTGTGTAGCCTGGGAGCCTAGAGACCAGGAGGGAGGAGAGGTGAGGAGGAGAGGGAGGGAGGGAGCCAGGGAAAGAGGGCGGCACGCGGTTGGCCTACTTAGGAACTCCAGGCACTGCCCTGATGTGGAGCATTTCTCCCATAACCCATTGACTTCTGGGGCCTGAGAAGCCCCAGTGTTGTGGATGTTCTGTGGGCTCCAAGGCGCAACGTGTTCCTGTCACCTTCTCCAGGGGTGGCAGCTCCTACAAACTTGCCACCCATCTGTCCCTTCCACCCCTGTGGGGCCCTTGCTGAGAACCAGCCCTTATGACTGTCCTCCCCTTCGCCCCTGAGGCAGGTCAGACCCAGAACCCGAGAAGATGCAGTGCTCATTCTTAACCTCTCAGCTCAGGCTGAAAGGGACTGGCCGACCCCAAGTGTACCCGGTGTCCCCCCAACAGGCCTCTCGGTCTTTCCCCCCACTCCTCTGATTCACATTTAAGCGAAATGATCTGAGTATTCAGGAAATTGACTAAAAATTGGTGCATTACTCCTGGGAATGGGCCTAAAAATGCCCTCAGATAGTGGTTTTCAAAGGGAAATCCCAGGGATCCGGGGTTGAATTCTGAGCCCCTACCCCTCCACCTTCTGCTTCAGTCTGAGCTGCCTTTTTTTTTTTGAGTTGGAGTCCCACTCTGTCGCCCAGGCTGGAGTGCAGTGGCCGCTCCGGGCCACCGCAGCCTCGACCTGCCGGGCTCCGGTGATCCTTCCGCCTCAGTCTTCCAGGTAGCTGGAATTACAGGCGCACGTTACCATGCCCAGCTGATTTTTTGATTTATTGTAGAGATGAGGTCTCGCTGCCCAGGTGGGTCTCAAACCTGCGGGCTCAGGCAATCCATTCACCTCAGCCTCCCAAGGCGCGAGATTACAGTCTGAGCCACTGAACCTGGCTTTTTTTTTTTTTTTTTTTTGAGTCGTGGGTTTCACTCTGTTACCCAGGCTGGAGTGGTGCAGTGGTATGACCATGATGACAATCATAGCCTCTTCCTCCTGGGCTCAGGAGATCCTTCCACCTCAGTGTCCTGAGTAGCTGGGACTATAGCTACCACCATGCCTGGCTAATTTCTTGATTTTTTAATTTAATTGAATGAATGCATTTATTTATTAGAGATGAGGTCTCGCTATGTTGTCCAGGCTGGTCTGGAACTCCTAGACTCAAGCAATCTGCCCGCCTTGGCTTCCCAAAGTGCTGGGATTACAGGCATGAGCCACTGCACCTGCCCTGAGTTGCTTGTTTTTATTTAGTTATTTGACTTTTGTCAAAGCTTCTGTTTGAAGAAAGGATACTATAGCAAACGGGGAAAAAAAGCATAAAGTCGACTTCTTCTTGCCTTTATGTACAAGGCAATGAAGGCCTAGGAAAGGGACAGTCAGGGCTGGGCACAGCAGCTCATGCCTGTCATTCCAGTGACTCAAGAGGTTGAGACAGGAGGATTGCTCAAGCTCAGGAGTTCAAGACCGGCCTGGGCAACACAGTCAGACTCTATCTTCAAAAAAAATTAAAAAAAAAAATTAGCTGAGTGTGATGGCACACTCCAATAGCACCAGCTACCCAGGAGGCAGAGGCAGGAGGATCACTTGAGCCCGGGGGTTTGAAGTTGTAGTGAGCTATGATCACGCTAGTGTACTCAAGCCTGAACAACAGAGTGAGGCCCTTTTTTTTTTTTTTTGAGTTGGAGTCTCACTCTGTTGCCCAGGCTGGAGTGCAGCGGCACGCTCCTGGCCACCGCAGCCTCGACTTGCTGAGCTCAGGCGATCCTTCCACCTCAGCCTTCCAAGTAGCTGGAACCACAGGCGTGTGCTACCACGCCTGGCTAATTTTTTGATTTATTGTAGAGCCAAGATCTCACCATGTTTCCCAGGCTGGCTCGAACCTGTGGGTTCAGGCAGTCCTCTTGCCTCAGTCTCTCAAAGTGCTGGAATTAAAGACTTGAGCCACCACGCCCGGCCTAGACCCCATTTAAAAGAAAATAAAAAGAGCCGGGCATGGTGGTTCATGCCTGTAATCCCAGCCCTTTGGGAGACCAAGATGAGAGGATTGCCTGAGCTCAGGGGTTCAAGACCAGCCTGAGCAACATGGCAAAATCTCGTCTCTAATTAGCCAGGTGTGGTGGCATATGTCTGTGGTTCCAGCTGCTTGAAGGCTGAGGCTGAAGGATTGCCTGAGTCCCGAAAGTCGAGGCTGTGGTGGCCATGAGCAGCGCGCCACTGCACTCCAGCCTAGGCAACAGAGTGAGATTCTGACTCAAAAAAAGAAAAAAGAAAAGGCTCTGTTGGGGTTGGTGGAGATGGAACTCAGTCCAGGGCTCTTGGCACTGTCCTGGTTTCCCTTGGGGCTCTCTCGCTTCCTGTGGGTCATTGGTGATGGGAAGAAGTCAGGCACCTGATCTTCCAGCCTGGTTTTTCTTTTCTTTTTTTTTGCGTTGGAGTCTTACTCCGTCACCCAGGCTGGAGTGCAGTGGCTGCTCCCGGCCACCACAGCCTCGACCTGCTGGGCTCAGGTGATCCTTCCACCTCAGCCTTCCAAGTAGCCGGAACTACAGGTGCACGCTACCACACCCGGCTAATTTTTTGATTTATTGTAGAGATGACGTCTCGTCAAGTTGCCCGGACTGGCAGCCTGGTTTTTCACAAGAGAACGAAAGAGCCCAGGTAGGGCTGTGTTGACTCATGGTTAAATCTGAGAAGTCCACACACAGGAAAGAAAGAGCTCCCTTTCCCTTTCTGTCTGACTGGGACACTTTCTCACCTCGTGTTCAGACCCTCATGGTTCTTTCCGCAGCCCCGACCTGCTCGGTGGCTAGTGGCCAGGTATTACAGACCCTACCATGTGATGGACGTCGCGTTTGGCTCTTTTTTTTCCCCCCCGAGTTGGAGTCTCACTCATCCAACCTGCTGGGCTCAGGTGATCCTTCTGTCTCAGCCTTTTTTTTTATTATTTTTTTTTTTTTTAGTTGGAGTCTCACTCTGTCGCCCAGACTGGAGTGCAGTGGCCGCTCCGGCCACCGCAGCCTCGACCTGCTGGGGTCTGGCGATCCTTCCGCCTCAGCCTTCCGAGTAGCCGGAATTACAGGCACGCGCTACCACGCCCGGCTGATTTTTTGATTTATTGTAGAGATGAGGTCTCGCCTGCCCACGCAGGTCTTGAACCCACGGGCTCAGGCATTCCACTCACCTCAGCCTCCCAAAGGCGTGGGATTACAGGCTGAGCCACCGAGCCCGGCTTCAGCCTTCTAAATAGCTGGAACTACAGTCACACACTACCACGCCTGGCTAATTTTTTTTATTTATTGTCGAGATGAGGTCTTGTCAAGTAGCACAGGCTGTTCTTGAACCCATAGACTCAGGCAATCTGCTCTCCTTGGCCTCCTAGAGTGCTGGGATTACAGGATTGAGCCACTGAACCCAGCAAAGGTTTTTGATTTTAAAAAAATTTGTTTACTCATTTATTTAGGAATTTGCTTTTTGAGTTGGAGTCTCACTCTTGTCACCCAAACTGGAGTGCAGTGGCACACCCACGGCCACCACAGTCTCGACCTGCAGGGCTCAAGCAATCCTTCCACCTCAATCTTCCAAGTAGCTGAAACTGCAGATGCACATCACCACACCCAGCTAGTTTTTGTGATCTGTTGTAGTGATGAGATCTTACCAGGTTGCCCAGACTGGTCTCGAACCCCTGGGCTCAGGCAATTCTCTTGCCTCAGCCTCCCAAAGTGCTGGAATTGCAGGCTGAGCCACTGTGCCCAGCCTACTCATTTATGTTTTGAGTTAGAATCTCACTCTGTCACCCAGGTTGGAGTGCAATGGCATGCTCACAGCCACCGCAGCCTCGACCAGCTGGGCTCAGGCGATCCTTTTGCCTCAGCCTTCCAAGTAGCTGGAACTACAGGTATGTATCACCATGCCTGGCTAATTTTTTTATTTATTGTAGAGATGAGGTCATGCCAAGTTGCCCAGGCTGGTCTCAAACCCGTGGACTCACCTCATTCTTCCAAAGTGCTGGGATTATAGGCATGAGCCACCATGCCTGTCCTTATGTTAGGCTTTTAATATGAACAGGCCCATTTAAAAAATACTCTCTAAATCTAGAAAAGTTAGGTGAGTTCCTTAAGCCACAGAGCTAGCAAGTAACAAAGCTGGGATTTTTTTTTTTTTTTAAATAGGAGTCTCACTCTGTCGCCCGGGCTAGAGTGCAGTGGCATATTCACAGCCACCTAAGCCTTGACCTTCTGGGCTCAGGCTTTCACTTCCGCCTCTGCCTTCCAAGTAGCTGGAACTACAGGCATGCGCCACCATGCCTGGCTAATTTTTTTTTTTTAATTTATTGTAGAGATGAAGTCTTTCCCAGTTGCCCAGGCTGGTCTTGAACCCCTGGGCTCAGGCAATCCTCTCGCCTCTGCTTCCCAAAAGTGGCTGGGATTACAGGCATAAGCCAATGCCTGGCAAACTTTTTTTGTAGAGAATCTTGAATAGAAACAAGACTCCACAGAAAGTATGATGAACTCCCGTGTACGTGTCACCCAGCCCCGACACCAGACATACCCCACTCATGTCTCCTCCTTCCTCCGCCCCTGCAGTGTGTGAAGTATATGAAACCACTTTACCCAGAAAGTTTCAGTATATAGTTCTCAACGAGAATGAATTTTAAAACAGAATTAAAATATCATGATCATACCTCATCTTTTAAAAGAAGTAACTTCTTAACATTATTAAATATTCATGGTCATTGGTCAAATTTCCAGTTGTTTAATATAAATGGCTTGCTTTTTTTTTTTTGAATCAGTATCTCTCTTTGTCTCCCAGACTGGAGTTCAGTGGCATGATCATGGTTTACTGCAGCCTCAAACTCCCAGACTCAGCAATCCTGTCTTGGCCTTCCAAACTCCTGGAATTACAGGACTGAATCACCACACCCGGCCTAGATGTTATTTTTATTTTTGATTGTCGTACAGTCAGAATGTCCATACATTGAGATGTCTTTTAAGTCTCTCTACAAAATTTCTTTTGGAGTCAGGATCTCACTCTGTTGCCCAGGCTGGAGTGCAGTGGTGTGATTATAGCTCACTGCAACCTCGAACTCTTGGGCTCAAGCCATCCTCCTGCCCTGGCTTCCTGGGTCAATGGGTTTAAATCTCCTTTACCCTCTGGGTTCTCCCCCCATCTCTTTAGTTTTTTTATTATGTTTTGAGTCGGAGTCTCTCTGTTGCCCAGGCTGGAGTACAGTGGCCGCTCCTGGCCACCACAGCCTCTACCCACTGGGCTCCGGTGATCCTTCTGCCTCAGCCTTCCAAGTAGCCAGAATTACAGGCATGTGCTACCACGCCCAGCTGATATTTTGATTTATTGTAGAGATGAGGTCTTAGCTGCCCAGGCGGGTCTTGAACCTGCAGGCTCAGGAAATTCACTCACCTCAGCCTCCCAAAGGCGCAGGATTACAGGCTGAGCCACCGAGCCCGACTATTTTTTTATTGTAGAGACAAGGTCTTGCCATGTTGCTCAGGCTGGTCTTGAACCCCTGAGCTCAGGCAATCCCCTCTCCACCTCCCAAAGTGCTGGGATGACAGGCAGGAGCCACCGCGCCCGGCTCTCCCTCTGTCTCCTAAGAAGTCAGTTAGTTTGACCTGTAGAGTCTTTTCCCCTTGTCTGCTGAATTTTGGCCGTGGCATTCCTCCTTCCTCTGTAGTTACTATAAATCAGTAGTTGGATGTAGATGGTTGACCAGATTCAGAGTCTCCATCCCCCACATGCACGCTCATTCATTCATTTATTATTCATTCGTGATTTCCTGCAAGGCTGTTTCATCGTTGACGTTCTGTTCTCCCATCAGGAGGCACGTAATGTCAGGTCATCTCTCGTTCTCTCTCTCTGATGTTAGCAACTGCTGGTGTTCCGTGTCCCGTCCATCCAGCGCTGCAATGTAGTGGTGGTCTAATTCTGTCATTCCTTTGTCATTTATTGACTGGACTATATCTGTGGAGAGAAACATCCTCTCATTGCTGTTTGGCTCAGAGCTGGCTCTTACCCCAGATGTTTCAGACTTCAAAGCCATGGGTCCCGTCACCAAATATGATCCTGCCTTTCTAGGAAGGATGCTGTCATGCCTGTGCTGCCCACGGCCTGGACCTCAGCAGTGTTGCGTTCATAAGTTCCTGGTGCGTTTGTGTTTCCCTGGGAAGGGGGCATCCGTGGAGCCCAGGTGCCTGGCAGAACTGACTTTCTTCTTCCTCCCTTCACTCCCAATTTGACCCCACAGACTTGGCTTCCAGGACACCTGGGGAGCTGGACGGAGCTCAAGGAAGCTATTCTTAGAACCAAGCGTCCCAGCCTTCTGCTGGACCTTCCCCCCTTGGCCTCTTCCTCCCTGCAATGCTCCCCCTTCCTGCTTCCCCCTGCCCTGCCCTGGTGTCAGGAAGGATTGCGTGCTGAGTTGGGCTACTCTGAGCCCTGACTCCCTTTCATCAGAGGGCGGGGCAGGCTGAGGTGGGATCAACTGGGGACCTTGGCCTGTCTGGGAGTATTCAAGCGTTGGTTTCGAGTGGCCTTGTGATGTGCAATAATCTCGCGCCTTTGGGAGGCTGAGGTGAGTGGATTGCCTGAGCCTGTGGGTTCGAGACCCACCTGGGCAGCAAGACTTCATCTCTACAATAAATCAAAAAAATCAGCCGGGCGTGGTAGCGCATGCCTGTAATTCCGGCTACTTGGAAGGCTGAGGCGGAAGGATCGCCGGAGCCCAGTAGGTCGAGGCTGAGGTGAGAAGACTGCTTGAGCCCAGGAGTTTGAAACCAGCTTAGGCACCATAGCAAGACCTTGGCTTTACAAAAATACCAAAAAATTAGCCGGGCATGGTGGCTCACACCTGTAATCCCAGCACTTTGGGAAGCGGAGGTGAGAGGATTGCCAGAGCCCATGGATTCGAGACCAGCCTGGACAACTTGGCGAGACCTCGTCTCTACAATAAATAAAAAAAATTAGCCGTGTGATGGCGCATGGCTATAGTTCTAGGTATTTGGAAGGCTGAGGTAGAAGGATTGCCTGAGTCCAGCAGGCTGAGGCTGCAGTGGCCATGAGTGTGCCACCGCACTCCAGCCTGGGCGACAGAGTGAAACTCTGACTCAAAAAAAAAAAATTAGCCTGGCATGGTGGTGCATCCATTAGTTCCAGCTACTCAGGAGGCTGAGACAGGAGGATTGCCTGAGACCAGAAGGTTGAGGTGCAGTGACCCATGATCATGGATCATGACCCTCTAGCCTGGGTGACTGAGTGAGAACCCGACTCAAAAAAAAAAAAAAGGAAAATAAAAACAGACCTTCCCCCTACACATCTGTCTTGTGTCTGGTCTTGCTGGCCAAGGGCTGGGGCTCCTGCAAGCTCTGACTTCCAGGTATTTTCCAGGTGGGGAGTTCATCTTCCCTGTTTTGGGCAGGTCGACACATGCCCACTGTAAGTACCCAAGGCTTTTTTTTTTTTTGAGTTGGAGTCTCACTCCATGGCCCAGACTGAGGCAGTGGCATGCTCCTGGCCACCGCAGCCTCGACCTGCTGGGCTCCGGCGATCCTTCCGCCTCAGCCTTCCGAGTAGCCGGAATTACAGGCATGCGCTGCCACGCCCAGCTGATTTTTTGATTTATTATAGAGATGAGGTCTTGCTGCCCAGGCGGGTCTCGAACCCACGGGCTCAGGCAATCCACTCACCTCAGCCTCCCAAAGGCGCGGGATTACAGGCTGAGCCACCGAGCCCGGCCTAATTTTTTAGTTATTGTCGAGATGAGGTCTCGCCAAGTTGCCCAGGCGGGTCTTGAACCCGTGGGCTCAGGCAATTCACTCACCTCAGCCTCCCAAAGCGCGGGATTACAGGTTGAGCCACCGAGCCCGGCTCCCAAGACTTTTTTTGATTGCTAGTTGATTTGTTTTTTTGAGACAAAAAGTCTCAGTCTTTCACCCAAGCTGGAGTGCAGTGGCATGATCACAGCTCACCCACTGCAGGCTCAAACTCCTAGGCTTAAGTAATCCTCCTGCCTCAGCCTCCTGAGTTGCTGGGACTACAGGCACGTGCCACCATGCCCGGCTAATCTTTTTTATTTTTTTGTGGAGATGAGGTCTTGCTTTGAGGCCTAGGCTGCCGGGTCATTCTTCAGTTCATCTATCATTTATATGTGAAGTCATATGTCAGACGTCAGACAGGACATAAAAGTAAATAACATTCATTTAGTCATTCAGCAAAGTTTGTTTTTGCTTTTGAGTCGGAGTCTCACTCTGTCATCCAGGCTGGATTGCAGTGGCATGCTCACGGCCACCGCAGCCTTGACCTGCTGGGCTCAAGTGATCTTGCTGCCTCAGTCTTCCAAGTAGCTGGAACTACAGGTCTGTGCCAGCACACCTGGCTACGTTTTTGAGTTTTTTTGTAGCCAGGAAGTCTCACCATGTTGCCTAGGCTGATCTCAAACTTCTGAGTTCAAACAGTCTTCTCACCATGGCTTCCCAAAGTGCTGGGATTACAGGCATGAGTCACCATGCCCGATCTGTTTTTTACTTTTTAATTGCTATTATTTACTTTTTATTATTTTTTTCCAGACTCTTTATTTTTTGATACCTTGGCACATGCAAAATAAATTACATTTTCAGGGTGTTCAGGTATAATTTTGCAAATTACTATATCCTTGTAACTGAGTGACACAGTTAAATGGATTATTTTAAAGTTATGTCCCTTTTTCGCAAAATGTGATTTATCATCTATTCTTGCATTTATCAAATATCCGAGTGGCCAGTGGATCCCAGATGCTCTTTTTTGTGGGGGGCAGGTCCACATTTGCAAATGATAACTTGTGGATTAGTATGCATATGCATGTGAGGAGGTATATGTGTATAAACATGGGACTAAATGAGAGTATACAAGTGTTGCATAAAATATTTTACAAGCCGGGTTCGGTGGCTCAGCCTGTAATCCCGCGCCTTTGGGAGGCTGAGGTGAGTGGATTGCCTGAGCCCGTGGGTTCGAGACCCGCCTCATCTCTACAATAAATCAAAAAAATCAGCCGGGCGTGGTAGCGCGCGCCTGTAATTCCGGCTACTTGGAAGGCTGAGGCGGAAGGATTGCTGGAGTCCAGCAGGTCGAGGCTTGGTGGCCGGGAGTGGCCACTGCACTCCAGTCTGGGCGACAGAGTGAGACTCCAACTCAAAAAAAAAAAAAAAATTTTACAAAGGGCAAGTAAAATATACACAAGGTATACATTTTTTTTTTTTTTTGAGTTGGAGTCTCAGTGTCAGATTGGAGTGGAGTGGCAGCTCCCGGCCACCGCAGCCTCGACCTGCTGGGCTCCGGCGATCCTTCCGCCTCAGTCTTCCAAGTAGCTGGAACTACAGGCACGCGCTACCACGCCCGGCTGATTTTTGATTTATTGTAGAGATGAGGTCTCGCCAAGTTGCCCGTGTGGGTCTTGAACCTGCGGCCTCAGGCAATCTACTCCCCTTGGCCTCCCAAAGTGCTGGGATTACATTTATTTTAAAACACTCCCAGATTAAGATTATTTGCTCTTTCTGGAATCTCACTATGTTGCCCAGGCTGGTCTGGAACCCCCTGGGCTCAAGCAGTCTTCTTGCCTTGTCTTCCCAAGTGCTGGGATTACAAACATTAGCTACCATGCCTGGCTAATTTTTTTATTTATTGTTGAGATGAGATCTTGCCATGTTCGTCTTGCCAGACTGGTCTTGAACACCAGGGCTCAGTCATTCTCCTGCCTGGGCCTCCCAAAGTGTGGGGATTACAGGTGTGAGCCACCGTACCAGGCCTTAGACAGTTTTATTGAAATATAATTCACATAGCAAAGCTGGGTGTGGTGGCTCACATCTGTAATCTCCACCCTTTGGGAGGCCAAGTCAGGAGGGTCTCTTGAGCCCAGAGTTTAAGACTATCCTGGGCAACATAGCAAGATACTTTATCTCTACAGAAAATTAAAAAAAAAAATTAGCTGGGTGTGGTGATGAGTGCCCATAGTCTCAGCTACTGGGAAGGCTGAGGCTGAAAGATTGCTTCAGTCCAGAAGTTTGTGGCTGCTGTGATCCATGATCTTGACCTGGGCAACAGAGTGAGACCCCAACTCAAAAAAAAGAAAAATCACACACACGCTGTACAGTTCAGCCATTTAATGTGTGGAATTCACTGGTTTTCAGTGTAGTCACAGAATTGTGCGCTCACAGAATTGTGCAACTGTAATGACAGTCAATTTTAGAACATTTTCATAATTCCCCCCCAAAACCCCAGACCTATTTGCATCCTGATTGTTTTAGGACCCTAAGTGGTGAGTCTGTTGGGACTGGCCAGCAGAGGGTGAACTGGCTGCGATTTTCGGCAGGTCCCCAACCTCCTCATCTCTCACTTTCTCCACCTGTAGTTATAGAGGAGACACTACCTACCTACCTGCAGGCACTTCACATGAGTGTAAAGTACATGAACTCATTTTAGTTGCAGGACAACTCCCAGGCTGGCTGCTATTTTTGTCCCCTTATTATACATGGGGAAACTGATACTTGGGGAAGCCAAGAGGCCCAAGGTACAGGCTGTAGGTTCAGCTGAGAACTGATCCCCTAAGTTTATATTGTGTTGGCAGTTCAGTGCTGATTTGCACAACTCTGGGATTGAGGTTTTAATCCTCTTTTTTTTTTTGAGTCAGAGTTTCACTCTGTCACCCATGCTGGAGTGCAGTGGCGTACTCATGGCCACCACAACCTCGAGCTGCTGGGCTCAGGTGATCCTTCTGCCTCAGCCTTCCGAGTAGCTGGAACCCCAGGCGTGTGCCACCACACCCAGCTAATTTTTTTATTTATTGTAGAGATGAGGTCTCGGTATGTTGCCCAGGCTGGCCTCGAACCCCTGAGCTCAGGCAATCCTCTCGCCTCTGCCTCCCAAAGTGCTGGGATTACAGGTGTGAGCCACCACACCCGGCTGGTTTAATTCCATTTCCTACCTGCCCAGCAGATCCTCTTGCACAGGGAACTTTGCAGGCATGACCTTGAGCAGGGTGGCGGAGGGTGGGCAGAGGTGGGTGGCCAGTCAGAGACTGGTGAGGGCTTGAGGGCTCTCATAGCAAGTTCTCTGCCAGGTGGGCTTCCTGGAAAACCTTAGTGGAGCCCCCCTGTTCCAGGCGCCTTGGGTAAGGAAAGAGCCCGCACTGCCAAGAGCTGGGCCAGAAATCTAGTGAAGGCCAGGGATGCCCCCTGGTGGATGTGCACTCCTGACGCAAAAACAAAACTGGTCTCCTGGTTCGGCTTCCAGGATCTGTGGGGTGGCAGCAGCCACCGACGTCTGGGATCATTTTTCTTCCCTCCCTCCCTCCTTCTTTCCTTCCTTCCTTCCTTCCTTCCTTCCCTGTCTGATTCTGTGGCCCACGCTGGAGTGCAGTGGCACAGATCACGACTCCTTGCTGTCTTGACCTCCTGGGCTCAGGTGATCCTTCTGCCTCAGCCTCCCAAGTAACTGGGACTACAAGGTGCATACCACCACGCCAGGCCAATTTTTTTTTTTTTTTTTTTTGTAGAGACAAAGTCTCGCTGTGTTGCCTAGGCCAGTCTTGAACACCTGAGCTCAAGCAATCCTCCTACCTCAGCCTCCCCAAATTGTTGGGATTGCAGGCATGAGCTACAGTGCCTGGCCTTCAATTTTCAACCTTAGCATGTGCTCAAGATTCAGTATTTAGGGGATAAGATAAGACCCTGGGCTCTGGCATTAGGTGGAATTGACTTCAAATCCTAGCTCTGCTGCTCACTAACTGAGTATTTTTATTATTATTATTTTTTATCGTAGAGATGAGGTCTCACCATGTTGCTCAGGCTGGTCTCGAACCCCTGAGCTCAGGCAATCCTTTCGCCTCCACCTCCCAAAGTGCTGGGGCTACAGGTGTGAGACACCGCACTTGGCTATAACTGAGTATTCTTGGGAAGGTTAGTTGTCCAAGCTTCAGTTTCTCCTCCATCAGACGGGGTATAGTTGAAGTTCTACTTCACAGCGCCTTGACCATTAAATTAAAATGAGAAAACCTGTGTAGAAAACTTGCCTGTGCTGACATGTTCAGTAAATGCTAATGATTCTAGGTGGTAGAAAGAGTCTTTTCTGGAGAACTTGAACCAGTCACTTTATCTCTGGGCTCGCTTGGTCTCCACATTTTTTTTTTTTTGAATAGGAATTTTACTCTTTCGCCCAGACTGGAGTGCAGTGGCCGCTACCGGCCACCGCAGCCTCGACCTGCTGGGCTCCGGCGATCCTTCTGCCTCAGCCTTCCAAGTAGCTGGAACTACAGGCGCGCGCTACCACGCCTGGCTGGTTTTTGATTTATTGTAGAGATGAGGTCTCGCCAAGTTGCCCAGGCAGGTCTCGAACCCGCGGGCTCAGGCAATCCGCTCATCTCAGCCTCCCAAAGGCGCGGGATTGCAGGCTGAGCCACCGAGCCCGGCTTCCAGGTAGTTTTTTAATTAAAGACGCGATCTCGCCAAGTTGCCCAGGTTGGTCTCAAACCCCTGGACTCAGGCAATCCTCTCGCCTCTGCCTCCCCAAGAGCTGGGATTACAGGCGTGAGCCACCATGCCCAGCTAGGTCTCCTCATTTATAAAACAGTAACAGTCTTACCTAGTTTGCCAGGGTTGCTGTGAAAATTAGATCTTGGACCCAAAAGATTGTAACACCCAAGCTCTCCTACACACTTGAAGAGGTTATTTTTATTTTTCAGTTTCCACTGCGTGAAAGGCACTGCGTTTATGTGTTCAACAAATATTGACCATGGGCCTGTTCCAGGTCAGGTTCAGTGAACGGGATGAGACTATTACCCATATCATTCTTCAAGTTCCATGTGAGCTTTGTCCGGTTCAAGGGCCAGCAAGCTTTTCTTTGTAAGGAGTGAGAAAGTTGCCGGGCTCGGTGGCTCAGCCTGTAATCCTGCGCCTTTGGGAGGCTGAGGTGAGTAGATTGCCTGAGCCCGCGGGTTCGAGACTCGCCTGGGCAGGCGAGACCTCATCTGTACAATAAATAAATAAAAAAATTAGCCGAGCGTGGTAGCGCGTGCCTGTAGTTCCAGCTACTTGGAAGGCTGAGGCGGAAGGATCACCGGTGCCCAGAGGGTTGAGGCTGAGGTGGCCAGGAGCAGCCACCGCACTCCAGTCTGGGCGACAGAGTGAGACTTCAACTCAAAAAAAAAAAAAAAGGGTGAGAAAGTTAATACCTCAGGTATTATGGGCCATTTGATCTCTGTGGCAACTACCACCACGTAGCTCTGTCCTTGAAGCACGGAGCCAACCCTAGACAATACGTCAACCAGTGATCGTGGCCGTGTGCCCAGGAAACTTGGTAGAGGGACCCAGGAATGTGAATTTCATGTGAGTTTCTATGTCATGAAATATAATTCTTTTGATTGTTCTTCCCCCTATTTAAGACATGTAAGACACATTCTTTTTTTTTTTGAGTTGGAGTCTCACTCTGTCGCCCAGACTGGAGTGCAGTGGCCGCTCCCGGCCACCGCAGCCTCAACCTGCTGGGCTCCGGCGATCCTTCCGGCTCAGCCTTCTGAGTAGCCGGAACTACAGGTGTGCGCTATCACGCCCGGCTAATTTTTGATTTATTGTAGAGATGAGGTCTCGCCAAGTTGCCCGGGTGGGTCTCAAACCCGCGGGCTCAGGCAATTCACTCACCTCAACCTCCCAAGGCGCGGGATGACAGGCTGAGCCACCAGCCCGGCTGGTAAGACACATTCTTAGCTTGTAGGCTAGACAAAAGCAGGCAGCGGGTAGATCTGGTCCCTGGACTGTCATCTGCCGTCCCCTGGGTGGTTTACCTCTAACTCACTGAGGTAGCTGTGAACCAAGAGGTCACTGGCTTCTTCTAATTTTTTAGTTTACATATTTCTGAGTCTCCATGGACCATCTATTTGTCACTGAGTTGACGGGGAGTTGGGGGTCTTTCAGTATCAGGTGGCGGGTTTCCCATTGCAGTCATGATGCTTATTTTGAGTTCTCAAGCTCAGGAGATGCCAAACATATGACCATGCTGTGTGCTTGCAGTCTGTTCTATGTGTGAGAGTCTCTCCTTTCAAAGCACTTCACTTGTCTCTGGTCATTCCTTCCAGCTTGGCTGAAGTTCTGGAGATATTGCTATCCCATTTTACAGATGAGGAAAGAGAGTCCCAGAAAGTGTCATGGTTTCCTTGAGGATTTGTTAGTGAGTGGAGGCTTCAGGGCTGGCATGGAAGTTTTCCGCCTCCTAGTCCACAGCTGGTTCCCGTCTCTCTGGGCATCTGTGAGAGGCACACAGTTCTCTGCCGAACAGAAGACAGTGAGTAAGCGTGAGGGCTGCCCTCCTCACCGCGGGGTGTTGGCGGGGGGCCCTCATTCTCACTGTCTTCTGCTCAGCAGTCATTTATAGGTGAAGTCAGGGGTCACATGCTGGACAGGATAGCCAACCTTCATTATTCATTCCTTTCGCAAATATTTATGGAGCTCCTAATAGGCGCCAGGCTCTATTCTAGATACTTGGTGTAGAGTAGTGAGCAAAAGACAGACAAGACTCCTGCCCTCATGGTGCTTACAGAATAGTATAGAAAAACAAGAGAAGACAGAGATATCTGGTATTTAGGAATTGTAGACACTAAAGCCCAGACTTCTTTGCCACCTTACAATACAGCCCTGTAACCAAAAACTATTTGTACCCTCTAAAGCCGTTGAAGAAAAAACCACCAGGTGCGGTGGCTCCTGCCTGTAATCCTAGCACTTTGGGAGATGGAGGTGAGGATTGCCTGAGTCCAGGGGTTCAAGACCAGCCTGGGCAACTTAGCGAGACCGCGTCTCTACAATAAATAAAAAAAGTAGCCAGGTATGGTGGCAGGCACCTCTGGTTCCAGCTACCTGGAAGCCTGAGGTAGAAGGAAGGAAGGATCACCTGAGCCCAGCAGGTTGAGGCTACAGTAGCCGTGAAAGTACCACTGCACTTCAGCCTGGGCAACAGAGTGAGACTCCTACTCAAAAAAAAAGGAAAGAAGGTTGGGCTCGGTGGCTCAGCCTGTAATCCCGTGCCTTGGGAGACTGAGTTGAGTGAATTGCCTGAGCTCGCGGGTTCGAGACCCGCCTAGGCAACTTGGCAGACCTCATCTTTACAATAAAAATCAAAAAAATTAGCCAGGTGTGGTAGCGTGCATCTGTAGTTCCAGCTACTTGGAAGGCTGAGGGGGGAGGATTGCCAGAGCCCGGCAGGTCGAGGCTGCGGTGGCTGCGAGTGGCCACTGCACTCTGGTCTGGGCGACTGAGTGAGACTCCAACTCAAAAAAAAAAAAAGGAAGGAAAGGAAAAAAAGGTGTAAAAAAAAAAAAAAGGAATAGTGATAATGCTAGGGAGTAACAGGGGACCTATTCATTTATGTGCTGTCACTATGTCAAGTCATCATCTAACTTAATCTTCATAACCAGCCTATCAAAAGACATGGGTGTTCAGAGAAGTCAGGTAATTTTCCTGGCATCACAGTCTAGGGAGGGAAACCACTCAACAGGTAATTTTCTACAGAGATGAGTGCTGTCCTTGTGCTGTGGATAAACAGATTTTGAATGGTTGTGCTAAGGAACTCTTCAGTAGGCAGTGGGAACCATCGAAGGTTTTAAGCAAACAGAGGAGTGTCCGTGGTCAATTCACTGCTTTAGAAAGCTTACTCCTAGCTGGACTCGGTGGCTCAGCCTGTAATCCCGCGCCTTTGGGAGGCTGAGGTGAGTGGATTGCCTAAGCCCATGGGTTCAAGACCCGCCTGGGCAGGCGAGACCTCATCTTTACAATAAATCAAAAATCAGCCAGGCGTGGTAGCACGCGCCTGTAGTTCCAGCTACTCGGAAGGCTGAGGCGGGAGGATCGCCGGAGCCCAGTAGGTCGAAGCTGCGGTGGCCGGGAGCGGCCACTGCACTCCAGTCTGGGCGACAGAGTGAGACTCCAACTCAAAAAAAAAAAAAAAAAAGAAAGCTTACTCCAGCAACAGTTGGGAGGGTGAGCAGGAGGGGGTATCTGGAAACCCTTTTAGGAAGCCCTTTGTTTTTTTTTTTTTTTTTTTGAGTTGGAGTCTCACTCTGTTGCTCAGGCTGGAGTGCAGTGGCACACTCCCGGCCACCGCAGCCTCGACCTGCTGGGCTCAGGCAATCCTTTTACTTCAGCCTTCCAATTAGTTGGAACTACAGGCATATACCACCATGCCCAGCTAATTGTTTGATTTATTGTAGAGATGAGGTCACGCCGAGTTGCCCAGGCAGGTCTCAAATCCCTGGGCTCAGGCAGTCCTCTCGCTTCTGCCTCCCCAATTGCTGGTATTACAGGCGTGAGCCACCACGCCCGACTTCTTGAGGTCATCTTGAGCGAGAGTGGAGGTCGTGGTGGTATAGGGAAGCAGGCGGGTTGGAGACCGAGCCAGCGAGGTCAGCCAACAGGGCGAAGTAACTGAGCAGACATGGACCGGGCTGCGGAGTATGGGGGACCCTGGAGGAGGAGCAGGTTTTGTTCTGCGTGGGGGCCCCATATAGGATCTGGAGCCCTAGGCTGGCAGGAGTGAACAGTCTGTGGATTCTGCCCCTAGGGAGCCGGCGACTGGTGGACGTGATGGATGTAAACACCCAGAAGGGCACGGAGATGAGCATGTCCCAGTTTGTGCGTTACTACGAGACGCCCGAGGCGCAGCGGGACAAGCTGTACAACGTCATCAGCCTCGAGTTCAGCCACACCAAGTTAGAGCACTTGGTCAAGCGTCCGACTGTGGTAGGCCCCTGGCTGCGGTCCCCTGATGTCCTCCGGCTCACCTGCCTTCCTGTTCCCCGCCCCCACTCCTGGCTCCAGGTGGGCTTGTGGTTGTGATTGGCGTGGGTGTGGCTAAATCTGGTTCCCTGGAGAGGATGAGGGGGATGCTGGAAGTCAGGCTGAAGCCAAGAGGAAAGGGTGGACTTGGTGAGGGAGGAAGGGCACCCAGAGACCCCCAGGTGGAAGAGGGTGTCCGGTGGGACCCGGAAGTGCTGACAGTGGTCTGGCTTTCAGGTAGATCTGGTGGATTGGGTGGACAACATGTGGCCCCAGCATCTGAAGGAGAAGCAGACAGAAGCCACAAATGCCATCGCAGAAATGAAGTACCCCAAAGTGAAGAAGTAAGACTGCCTTGGCTGGTGGTGGGAGCTGGGTGGGCGTGATCTCCAGCCTTGGGTGGGCTCCTGGCCCTCGAGGAAGGGCTTGAGGGTAGCTTTGCAGCCGCTTCCCTTCAGGACCGAAGGCCTGTGTCCTGTGAGGGCATAGCTGGGGCAGGAGGGATGGGTCCTTGTAGACAGATTGACGTCTCGCTTCCCTGGAATGCAGAGGCTCTGATCTCTGCCGGGGGCTGGACTCTATCCAGATGGCCCTCTGGCCTCCCCATTGGCTCTCCTGGGGGACAGTGATCTGTGGAGGAAGAACAATGGGAGACCTCGCTGTATGCATCTATGTGTGTGTGTCTGAGCATACGGATATGATTGTGTATACTTGTCAAACATCTGTCTACTTCCTCCATGTGACAGCGTGTCTTGGGAGTGGGCTTTTTCAGGGTATCCTGCCCACACTGGACACTTCGGTTTTAGCAAGGGATGGAGAGGGATTTGGTATTCCTTTGGTCCTTGTTGTTGAGACCTGGAAGCTCTTACCCAGAAGAACCTTTCCCAGAAAAGCCCAGGAGCCACTTAGAGGACGTTGTCCTCTAAGCAGGAGGTTGGCACTGGGCCGGGAAGTTAACCACATCTAATAGCAGAGACATCACAACATGCAGCACGACCAGCAACTCCTGAGAGCGATTATTTAATGTGGGCAAAGGCGCTTGCAAGCCCCTTCATGTTCACGGACTTGAGTAATGGACCCTCGGGAAGGAGGAAGTCACCTTTGGGGCTCTCACCATCTCGGACCTCAGTGTGTCCATCTCTACAGGGGGAAGCCAACACTGATTGTTTCGGGTAGGCCTATGTATGGCTCCGGGTTTCCTAGAAGAGTTGGCACTGGTGGCCGGAATCCATTAGCATCTCTCGGCTCAGCCCTGCTGCCAGGAATGCCCCCAGGGGTGTCAAGGCTGTGAACTTTTCATTCACTCAGCCCATAATTCAGTGCACAGTGAGTGCAGACTACGTGCCAGGCTGTGTAAGGGAGGCCAGCGTGCTGGCTCTTGGGCTTCTTGTGCTTGCTTTCTCTCTTTCTTTAGTTACTTCGTAGGCATTTTTCCTCCTCTCTAAGCTGAAGCTCCGTCCATGCCTGGGTTCTGGGTTGCATGAAAGGCAAAAACTGAGCCGGGCTCGGTGGCTCAGCCTGTAATCCCAGCACTTCGGGAGGCTGAAGTGAGAGGATTGCCTGAGCCCGCGGGTTCGAGACCCGCCTGGGCAACTTGGCGAGACCTCATCTCTACAATAAATCAAAAAATTAGCTGGGCATGGCAGCGCGCGCCTTTAATTCCAGCTACTTGGAAGGCTGAGGCGGAAGGATCTCCGGAGCCCAGCAGGTTGAGGCTGCGGTGGCCAGGAGCGGCCACTGCACTCCAGTCTGGGTGACAGAGTGAGACTCCAACTCAAAAAAAACCAAAACAAAACAAAAGCAAAAACTGGGCTTGAGGTGGGAGAGAGCATAGCTCCAACAGGGCTTGTTTTCAGCTCTGTCCTATTCCAATTCCATCACAGCAAAAATCACAGAACCCCTGGCATAGAGTTGTAAAGAGATGAAAGATTAAAAGCCCCAGCCTTCAGGAGAACAGGCCACAAAGTGTAAGGACCAAGGAGCAGGACAAGGACTGGAGGAATCCTATTTGGCTGGTGTCATCTGCTTCTTGGAGGGGATATTCAGCCTGAACTTTATTTATTTATTTACTTAAAGCAGGACTTATTATTATTATTATTATTATTATTATTATTATTATTTTGAGTTGGAGTCTCACTCTGTCACCCAGACTGAAGTGCAGTGGCATGCTCCCAGGTACCGCAGCCTCAACCTGATAGGCTCTGATGATCCATCCACCTCAGCCTTCCAAGTTAGCTGGAACTACAGTCCCATGCTACCACGCCTGGTTAATTTTCTTGATTTACTGTAGAGATGAGGTCTCACCAAGTTGCCGGGGCTGGTCTCGAACCCGCAGGCTCAGGCAATCCACTCGCCTCGGCCTCCCAAAGTGTTGGGATTACAGGCTGAGCCACCGAGCCCGGCCTAAAGCAGGACTTACTAAGAGGACAGAAAAGCTCCCACAGTGGGAGGGGACCTGACGGGGTTGCCTTATTTATTTATTTATTTATTTATTTATTTGAGTTGGCGTCTCACTCTCGCCCAGACTGGAGTGCAGTGGCCGCTCCCGGCTACCGCAGCCTCGACCTGTTGGGCTCCGGCGATCCTTCCACCTCAGTCTTCCAAGTAGCTGGAACTACAGGCACACGCTACCACGCCCGGCTGATTTTTTGATTTATTGTAGAGATGAGGTCTCACTGCCCAGGCGGGTCTCGAACCCACGGGCTCAGGCAATCCACTCCCCTCAGCCTCCCAAAGGCGCGGGATTACAGGCTGAGCCACCGAGCCCGGCTATTTATTTATTTTTTTTAGTTGAGGTCTTATTTTGTTGCCCAGACTAGAATACGATCACAACTTGTGGCACCATCTACCTCCTGGGCTCAGGTGATCGTTCCACCTCAACCTCCTGAATAGCTGGGACTACAGGTGTGTACCACCATGCCTGGCTAATTTTTTTTTTGTAGAAACGAGGTCTGGCTATGAGACTGGTCTCAAACTCCTGAGCTTAAGCAAACCTCTAGCCTCTGCCACCCAAAGTGCTGGGATTACAGATGTGAGGCATTGCGCCCAGCCCCTCTCTGAAGTTTTAAGCAGAGAGAGATGTGTTCAGGTTTGCATTCTGCAAATCCTCCTGTCACTATGGGAATTGAGGGACATGGGACCGAGCAGAGATGAGAAGCTCACTGCATGGCCCAGAGGACTGGAGGGAGGAGAGAGGAGACCAGTTGGGCATGTTTTTAGGAAGGTAAAATAGCACCGAGAGACATTGATTTCTTTTCTTTTTTCTTTTTTGAGTCAGGGTCTCACTCTGTCGCCCAGGCAGGAGTTCAGTGGCCTAATCATAGCTCACTGCCACCTCAAACTCCTGGGCCCAAGTGATCTTCTACCTCAGGCTCCTGAGTAGCTGGGACTATAGGCGTGTGCTAGCACACCCAGCTAATTTTTGTTTTTGTTTTTTTTTTTTTTGAGTTGGAGTCTCACTCTGTCGCCCAGACTGGAGTGCAGTGGCCGCTTCCGGCCACCGCAGCCTCGACCTGCTGGGCTCCGGCGATCCTTCCGCCTCAGCCTTCCAAGTAGCCGGAATTACAGGCATACACTACCATGCCCAGCTGATTTTTTGATTTATTGTAGAGATGAGGTCTCGCTGCCCAGGCGGGTCTCGAACCCGCGGGCTCAGGCAATCCACTCACCTCAGCCTCCCAAAGGCGCGGGATTACAGGCTGAGCCACCGAGCCCGGCTTAGCTAATTTTTAAATTTTTTGTAGAGATGAGGTTTCTCTGTGTTGCCTAGGCTGTAGATTTTTTTTCTTTTTGAGTCAGAGTCTCACTGTCACACAAGCTGGAGTGCAGTGGCACAGTAAGGTGATTCTTCCACTACGCCTCCTAAATAGCTGTAACATGTGCCACCATGCCTGGCTAATTTTTTCTGTAGAGATGAGGTCTTGCCAAGTTGCCCAGGCTGGTCTCCAACCCCTGGACTCAGGCATTCCTTTCGCCTTTGCCTCCCAAAGTGCTGGGATTACAGGTGTGAGCCACTGCTCTGGGTCGGACGTAGATTTTAATTACAAACTTAATGCCTACCTTGTCTCCCTGAGATATTCAGTATATTCTTCACTTTATTGAAAGATTTCTTTAAATAGTAAGCTCTACTAATGTACTTAGGATCTTATCTAATCACCAAAAAAAGAGGCTCACACCGTCCTAGGACCACACATCCTCCATGTGCTTGTTGGCTTGTGTGGCAAATAGATTTACAAACACTGTCCGGGGCTGTGGGAATTTGTTAGGAAAGAAATTGTCACCTTGGAAATAGTCCATCCGGCTGAAAAGAATGTTGATTTCAGTTAATAAGCAAGGTAAAAGTCCCACTATGATGAAGTCCTCTGAGACCACGGAATGGTTCTGTGGAATTTAATTAAACTGACACTGTTTCTGGAAATCACAGCGCTTCCATGCTGGAAGCCCTGGAGAGCGGAGACATCTCATGGCCCACCAGAATTGAAGGGTTGCAAGGAGGAGGGAAGTGATGTGAACACAGTGGTGCTTCCTCCCTGGCATCAGGATGTATGCCATTCGGTGTTGGCGAGGGCTTTACGAATCTTCATGGATTTTGGTTGAGATGAGGGTGTCGTTGTAAATTCATGGGAGAGAAAAGGTTTGTAAAGAGTACGTGAATCTATTCGTTACCTTGTGTGCAAGACCTATTCTGAGAGGTGGGCCTATTCGCAAAAGTCCACTCACCACAGCCTGGCTCTCCTGGGCTCAAGCGATCCTCTCACCTCAGTCTCCCAAGTAGCTGAGGATTACAGGCGCATGCCACCACACACAGCTGACTTTTTCATTTTTTGTAGAGATGGAGTTTTGCTTTGTTGCCCAGTCTGATCTCGAACTCCTGGCCTCAAGCAGTTCTCCTGCCTTGGCTTCCCAAGGTGCTGGGATTACAGGCATGAGCCACTGCACCTGGCCGTTTTAGGAGGTTTAAGTGTCCCGAAGAAACATAAAGCAGAATAAAAGGGGAAGGGAGCCGGGCTCGGTGGCTCAGGCTGTAATCCTGCGCCTTTGGGAGCCTGAGGTGAGTGGATTGCCTGAGCCCGCGGGTTCGAGACCCGCCTGGGCAGCGAGACCTCATCTCTACAATAAATCAAAAAATCAGCTGGGCGTGGTAGCACGTGCCTGTAATTCCAGCTACTCAGAAGGCTGAGGCGGAAGGATCGCCGGAGCCCAGCAGGTCGAGGCTACAGTGGCGGGGAGCGGCCACTGCACTCCAGTCTGGGCAACAGAGTGAGACTCCAACTCAAAAAAAAAAAAGGGAAGGGAATGATTGGGTTGGGCTAAGTGAACACTAATGCCATCATGCGTCTCTGCCATTGCTTTCTCCTCCATCTCTGCCCCGCAGAAATGCTTTGCGTGTCTAGAACTATTTGTCTCAGAAAATTCCTTATGAACATAGAAGTAGTGACAATTATTTGGGCGTATTCCTACATTATTTGTTTATTGCTACATGACAATTACCCTGAAACTTCACAGCTTAAAAAAAAATTTTTTTTTAAGCCGGAATCTCACTCTGTCGCCCAGGCTGGAGTGCAGTAGCGCGCTCATGGCCACGCAGTCCTTCCAAGTAGCTGTGACTACAGAAGTGCACCACCATACCTGACTAGTTTTTTGATTTATTGTAGAGATGAGGTCTCACCAAGTTGCCCAGGCTGGTCTTGAACCCGTGGACTCAGGCAGTCCTCTCACCTCAACTTCCCAAAGTGCTGGAATTATAGGTGTGAGCCACCATGCCTGGCCCCCTTTAAAAATTTATAACAGCTTAAAACAACAGTTTCTGTAGGTCAGGAATCTGGGAGTAGCTTAGCTGTGTGATTCTTGTTCAGGGTCTCTTTTCTTGAGTTGGAGTCTCACTCTGTCGCCCAGACTGGTGTGCAGTGGCACGCTCCCAGCTACCACAGCCTCGAGCTGCTGGGCTCCGGCGATCTTTCTGTCTCAGCCTTCGAAGTAGCCAGAACTACAGGCGCGCGCTACCACACCCGGCTAATTTTTGACATATTGTAGAGATGAGGTCTTGCCAAGTCGCCTGGGTGGGCCTCGAACCCGTGGGCTCAGGCAGTCCACCCACCTCATCCTCCCAAAGTGCTGGGATTACAGGCTGAGCCACCGAGTCTGGCCTTGTTCAGGGTCTCTTATTAGCTTGTGTCAAGACTTAGGCCTGGGCTGCAGTCATCTGAAGGCTCAACTGGAACAGGGAAGATCCACTTCCAAGATGGCACACTCACATGGCTGTTGGCAGGCTGAGCGCAGTGCTCATGCCTGTAATCCCAGTACTTTGGGAGGCAGAGGCAAGAGGATTGCCTGAGATCACTGGTTTGAGACCAGCCTGGGCGACATGCTGAGATCTTGTCTCTCCAATAAATAAAAACATTAGCCTAGTGTGGTGAAGCACGCCTGCAGTTCCAGTTACTTGGAAGACTGAGGCGGAAGGATCACCTGAGCCCAGCAGGTCGAGGCATGGTGGCGGTGAGCATGCCCCTGCACTCCAGCCTGGTCAACAGAGTGAGACTCCAACTCAAAAAAAAATATGGCTGTTGGCAGAAGGCAACAGGTTCCTCCCACATGGATCTCTACACAGGGCTGCTCGAGTAGTCTATGACATAACAGTGGGTTCCCCAGAGTGAATGGCTTGAGAAGTACCAAGGAGGAAGCCACAGTGATTTTTGAAAGTCACAAACGATTTGCTTCTGTCATATTTTGTTAATTAAAAGTGAGTCAGGGCTGGGCTGGGTGGCTTAGCCTGTCATCCCACGCCTTGGGAAGTTGAGATGAGTGGATTGCCTGAGCCCGTGGGTTCGAGACCCGCCTGGGCAACTTGGCGGGACCTTGTTTCTACAATAAAATAAAAAAATAGCCAGGCGTGGTAGTGCGTGTCTGTAGTTCCGGCTACTTGGAAGGCTGAGGCAGAAGGATCACCTGAGCCTGGCAGGTTGAGGCTGCAGTGACCGTGAGTATGCCACTGTACCCCAGCCTGGGCGAAGGAGTGAGACTCCAACTCAAAAGAAAAAAAAAGTGAGTCACTAAGTCCTGAACATAATCAAGGAGAGAAGACTTTATCTCTACCTCTGGAAGTGGGGAGTAGCAAAGAATTTGTGAACATGTTTCAGAGTTTCCACAATTCCACAGTTCCCTAGGTCTGCATGTACCTTTTTCCCTTAGGACCACTGGGTACTGTAGTACATTCCAGAGAGATTAGCTAGTCTCCTGCCCTCCTCATCTGCTCCTGTGTTACACAGGATTGGCAGAAATGAGGTTTGTGGATGTGATGCAGGTATGCTGTGGTCTGATAAAAAGCGAAGGAGCTTGACGGCCCAGCAAAGTGGACACTACACGAAAAGCATATGTTTGGCCCCAAAACTGTTGGGAGTTGAGGGCATTTTCCTTCTGATGTCCTTTCTGGGGGTGGCAGGAAGAACCGGGCAAATTTTGGGGATGAGAAGCCAAAGCACATGGTGAAAATGGGCATTGGGCTGAGCAAGTTTCAGGGACAGCCTCTACTGCTCTCTCAGCCCAACAAGTCTTTCATCTCTTCTTGAAGAGACTCAGTTTTCCCTTCTACAAAGTGGGACTCCTGTAATCCCAGCCTTGTCTCCCTCCCATGCTGCAGGAAAGATGGAAGCCACAGTGGATGTGGAATGTGGTTCGCATGCGGGACAAGGTGCTGTGTCCATATGGCTGGATTGTAATTCTGGCATCCTCTGCTTTTCTTTCTATTTTTTTGGAGTAGGAGTCTCCCTCTGTCGCCTAGGCTGGAGTGCAGTGGCACACTCACGGCCACCGCAACCTCTATTTGCTGGGCTCAGGCGATCCCTCCGCCTCGGCCTTCTGAGTAGCTGAAACCACAGGCATGCACCACCACTCCCAGATACTTTTTTTTTGGTGTGTGTTGGAGTCCCACTCTGTCACCCAGGCTGGAGTGCAGTGGCATGCTCACGGCCACTGCAATCTCGACCCGCTGGGCTCAGGTGAACCTTCCGCCTCAGCCTTCCAAGTAGCTGGAACGACAGGTGTGTGCCACCATACCAGGCTAATTTTTTAATTTATTGTACAGACGAGGTCTCGCCATGGTCACCCAGGCTGGTCTCAAACTCCTGGACTCAAGCAGTCCTCTTGCCTCCACCTCCCAAAGTGTTGGGATTACAGGTGTAAGTCACCATTCCCGGCCATCTTCTGCTTTGCAATGAACCTTGCCTTGAATTTGTTATAGAACTTTTATCTCTACAACCACAATTACCTTGAATTCTGAGATCTTCTCTCACCAATCATGTTTGCTTCCATCATAAATGATCATCCCTGTGTGATATTATATCAGACATTGGCCTGACACATGGCCTAACTGTGGGCCATGTAGTAGACCTCAAACCTCTGAACTCTTGACCTCTCTACCTTTTTTTTTTGTTTTTGAGTTGGAGTCTCACTCCATCGCCCAGGCTGGAGTGCAGTGGCACAATCATGGCCACCCCAGCAACAACCTGCTGAGCTCAGGCGATCCTTCCATCTCAGCCTTCCAGGTAGCTGGAACTACAGGTGCATGCTACCACTCCTGGCTAATTTTTTGCTTTATTGTAGAGATGAGGTCTCGCCAAGTTGCTCTGGCTGGTCTCGAACCCGTGGGCTCAGGCAGTCCCCTCACCTTGGCCTCCCAAAGTGCTGGGATTACAGGCTTGAGCCACTGCACCCGGCCGACCTCTTTACCGTCAAAAGAAGAACAAAGATGGCTGGGCACGGTGACTCATGCCTATAATCCCAGCACTTTGGGAGGCTAAGACGAGAAGATTGCCTGAGTCCAAGGGTTTGAGGCCCTTGGGCAACTTGGTGAGACTTTGTCTCTACAATAAATCAAACAATTAGCTGGACGTGGTTGCATGGGCCTGTAGTTGCAGCTACTTGGAAGGCTGAGGCGGAAGGATTACCTGTGGTAGCCAAGATTGTGCCACTGCACTCCTGACTAGGCGACAGAGTGAGACTCCAACTCAAAAAAAAAAAAAAGTGACAAATAAAAGAGGAACAAAGAGCCGGGCTTGGTGGCTCAGCCTGTAATCCCGCGCCTTTGGGAGGCTGAGGTGAGTGGATTGCCTGAGCCCGCGGGTTCGAGACCCGCCTGGGCAGCGAGACCTCATCTCTACAATAAATCAAAAATCAGCCGGGTGTGGTAGCGCATGCCTGTAGTTCCAGCTACTTGGAAGGCTGAGGTGGAAGGATCGCCAGAGCCCAGCAGGTCGAGGCTGTGGTGGCCGGGAGCGGCCACTGCACTCCAGTCTGAGCGACAGAGTGAGACTCCAACTCAAAAAAAAAACAAAAAAAAAAAAAAACAAAAGAGGAACAAAGATGAACCCAGTCACCGTGAAAGACATTTAGCATCCATATCTCAATACTGGATGTAGATGTTACTATCCCCATTTCACAGATAAGGAGGCTGAAGTTTACAGTGGTCCAATACAGATAATGGGTATTATAACACAGTCGGGGCTGGTCAGGCACGTGGATAACTGGAGAGGCAGGCCTTTAGAAATTCATTAAAAAATGTATCAAGTAGGGGCTGGGCACAGTGGCTCATGCCTGTAGTCCTAGCACTTGGAAAGACTAAGGTGGTAGAACCACTCGAGGCCAGGAGTTTAAGACCAGCCTGGGCAACATGGCAGAACCCTATCTGTGCAAGAATTAGAAAGAAAAAAATTACCGGGTATAGTGGTACACACCTCTCGTCTCAGCTACTCAGGAGGCTGAGGTGGGAGGATACCTTGAGTCCAGGCGTTTGAGGTTACAGTGGCTGTGATTGCACCACTGCACCCCTGCCAGGATGCTAGAGTAAGACCCTGTCTCAAAAAAAATTATGAGACGAGCCTGGGCAACATGGTGAGACCTCGTCTCCACAATAAATAAAAATATTAACTGGGTGTGGTGGTGCATGCCTGTGGTTCCAGCTACTTGAAAGGCTGAGGTGGAAGGATTGCCTGAGCCTAGTAGGCTGAGGCTGTGGTGGCCATGAACATGCCGGTGCACTCCAGCCTGAGCGACAGAGTGAGACTTCAACTGAAAAAAAAAAAATTAAAAAGCACTGACCAAACCCATACATCTGGGGTTTGGTGTGACCCATGAGGCCACTAGTTAGAGGTCCTTGACTGTGGACGCTGAATTCTGGAAAGGAGACCGATGAGACTAGTGTCACACAGCCGAGTCTAATAATTAACAGCGACAGGGTTGTTGCTGGTGCTGCACTTACACAGATGAGCTGTATATGACCTCTGCCATCAGGGAGCCGAAGGCATTTGTGACTGAAATAAATGACTGTATCATGTGGACAGCCTGGTCTAGTTGTCAACACTGCCTCCTTTCCTTAAACATGGGACTCATTTAAGCTCACATCCATTAAAAAAAATTTTTTTTTGTATAGATGAGGTCTTGCTATGTTACCCAGGCTGGACTCAAACTCCTGGGCTCAAGTGATTCTCCCACCTCAGCCTCCCAAAGTGCTGGCATTACACGTGTGAGCCACTGCGCCCGACCCCTACATCCGTTTTTTTTTTTTTTGAGTTGGAGTCTCACTCTGTCGCCCAGACTGGAGTGCAGTGGTTGCTCCCGGCCACCGCAGCCTCGACCTGCCGGGCTCCGGCGATCCTTCCGCCTCAGCCTTCCGAGTAGCTGGAATTACAGACGTGCGCTACCACACCCGGCTGATTTTTTGATTTATTGTAGAGATGAGGTCTCGCTACCCAGGCGGGTCTCGAACCCGCGGGCTCAGGCAATCCACTCACCTCAGCCTCCCAAAGGCGCGGGATTACAGACTGAGCCACCGAGCCCGGCTACATCCGTTTTTTAAATGTGACAAATTTATTTTTCAAGAAAACCTGCTTGTTGACTCAGCTCCAAGATAGAAAATACTCCAGAATTATTAAATTTGTTGGGGGGGGCCTCATAACCTCACTCTGTTTCCCAGGCTGGAGTGCAGTGGCATGCTCATGGCCACTGCAGTCTTGGCCTGGACCTGCCAGGCCCAGGCGATTCTTCTGCCTCAGCCTTCCAAGTAGCTGGAATCACAGGCACGTGCCACTAGGCATGGCTAATTTTTTGATTTATTGTAGAAATGAGGTCTGGCCAAGTTGCCCAGGCTGATCTTGAATCTGTGGGCTCAGGCAGTCAGTCCGCTTGCCCTGGCCTCCCAAAGTGCCGGAATTACAGGCGTGAGCCACCGTGCCTGGCTTAATTTTTATTCGGAATAGGAAGATGTATATTTGCTAAAAAACCCGACCTGTTCCCGAGTCTATAGTCTAACCTGGCAGCCAGACCACTGGGGAGGCACCAAGGGGTGGGCCCTGCCATGAAGGACCCAGAAGCAGCACCTTGGTCTCCTGCGTTGACCGCCTTGAAATCACTTCCCTTGGTTGGGACGATCAAGTTGTTTTAAGCATGAAAGGAGACCACGTGTGCAGACAGCCGTTGTTATCAGCACCTGACAGCTAGAACCTATCAATTATCATTCCTGGGGAGCCCCAGTGGATGGGGTTTGGCCAAAGAATGGAGAAGCTTGATTCTGCCCCTGCAGAAGCCATGTGACTATCTCCTGCCCCCTTGTGGTTTGGGGGAGGGATGTGGGGACAGGGTGGGAGGAGGGCTGTGGCCCTGGCGACCTGGAGGGTGGGACTTCTGACTTGGGCTGCATCACCTCCGTCAGCCGGAAGTCGCTGGTTGGGGTTTGGCGGCAACTTCTAGAAGGCTTCTTAGAGTTGGGATCTGCCAGGTAGCTCCTTCAGAGAGAGACTGAGAGGCTGGCAGATGGGCTGTGTGGGTAAGCACCACCGCGTACCAGGTTGGTACCTCCGAGCCTCGGCTTTCTTATCTGACACTCGGGCACAATCCTGGGAGTGACTTTGCAGGGCCGCTGTGAAGTTTGGATTAAATAATCCAAGTGTCATCGTTTCCGGTGAATGTGTTTTTGTCTCAGCGAATACCCACAATAATTCTGGGAAGTTAGACAGCTGCCAAGCGGGCAGGTCGGCAGAGAGGCAGCAGGAACATCTTAGAATGTGGAGTTGAACTTCGGGTCGTCTCCCAGGCTGTGAGGAGGTGGCACAGAGAGGGGAAGTAAGTTGCCCGAGGGCACACAGCGAGTCTGCCTTCAGGTCGCAGCCGCATCTCTCCTCTCTCGGCTGCCATGCTAGGGCTCCGACGCTCTCCCAGTCCCTAGCACTGGTCCTTGGCTTGCGTGTGCCTGGGAGGGCACAGTTAGGGAAGGCCGTCGCCCCCGCAGCAGAGCGGCGTCCATGCGCCCGGAAAACGGGGCGCAGGGGTCCCCGGGCGGCCGCCCCTAGAGCGCGGGGCGGGGGAGAGCCGCCCCGGTGCCCCCACCCAGCCGGGGCGAGGGGCGGCCGTGGGCGGCGGCGGCGTCCCCTGGCGCTGGCCCGGCGCGCTTCCCTGTCGCCGCCGCGGCCTCCCTCCGCCTCCCTGGCGGCCGCCGCGCCGCGCGGGTGTTCAGTTTCAGCGCGGGGATGAGCGCCGGCTGCGTCGGGCTCCCCGAGCGAGGAAGGCAGCGATCGGGGGCCCCGGCGACCTGGGCCGGGGCCTGGCCGCGCCGTGGAGGGGGCTCGGCTCCCGTCGCCTCCGGGGCCGGGCGCGCGTCGAGCCTCCGCCGCCGAAGGGGACGCCCGGGAGCCGCGCCGCCGCCGCCGCCGCCGAGGGTAACCGCGGGCCCGGGCTGCCTGGGCGCCCCGCTCTTTGTGGCGCGCGGGGCGGGGTGTGGGTGGCCTCCCCCCGCGGGCCGCACGGCCGGCGTCGCGGAGCAGCTCTTTGTGTCTCCCGGGGCCGCGGGCGCAAGTGTGCGGCGTGTGCGCGCGCCTGGCACCTCCAGCCCGCCACCGGATGGCAGCTTCCCGGGCTCGCCGCCCCCCGCCCGAGGGGGCGCCGCCCGGGCCGCGGGGGGAGTTGAGCCAAGTTGCAGGCGAGAGGGCGGGGCGGCGCCGCCCCGCCTCCGCAGACCCCAGGCGGCGCCCCAAAGTTGGTGCTGCAGGTGCAGCGACCCTCCTGCCGCGCGCCTCCCAGCCAGCCCGGGCCTTGCAGGGCCGGACCCCCCCAAGGGTGCAGCTCGGGGGCTCCCGGTTTCCTGCCGCCCGCGTGGGGGGGTGCCCTCCTCCACAGAAGCCACCTGGGTCGGGGGTGTCGGGGGGCGCGGCTTTCCGGGCAGGGGCGGCCGAGGCCGGGGCGGAAGCCGGGCTAGCCGGCTGGCCGCGGGGAGAGCTTAGCGGCCGTGGCACCGAGCCGGGGTGCCCATGTGACTGCGGTGTGCTTGGGAAGAGGAAGCCGTAGAGGTCAGTGCAAAGGCGTCACGCCAGAGCGAGCGAGCGGCAGCAAGGGGGGAGACCCGGAGTCGGCGCCTGGTGGGAGCTGGGGACGGCCGCCCGGCCGCGGGGACCGGACAAAGCCGCCGTGTCACGGCCACCCTGGCCGCCCTGATGCTTGGGATCCCGGGGAGGGAGGGGCAGCCCAGGCCTGGCGGCCAGGAAATGAGGGACACCAGGAAGAGGGGCCTCCCCACCAGGGCAGCCCTGGAAGTGGCGCCCCAGGCCCCCGAGGGGCCTCAGTGGATGCTGCAGGGTGACCCAGAGGGCAGATCAGACACGGGCTCAACTTGGAGAACTTTCCGTGCGCACAGCAGCCAGCTTGCAGGATTCCTGTTTTCCACCTGCGCCGGGCAGGTTTGGCGTGGGAGGCTGGAGGATGGGTGTGGTAGGGGTGACAGGTCTGACCTGGCAGGCCTAGAGCCCAAGAGGTGAGCTCCTGTCCTCTGCTCCCAGCCGTGGGCACCCGGGTGGGTATCCAGCTGCATTGGAAGGGAAGCACGTTCCCTTGGCTCCACCCCACATGCACTTAAATTGTTTTCCCTAGACTGTTCGGCTGAGGCCTGGAGGGGGTGGAAACCTAGGTTAGATTTAAAAAAGAAAGAAAGGAAGAAAAACAACAAAAAAACAAGACGAAGATGGTTTTAGGAAAATGAGGACTAATATTTTGAAGTGGTGCTTGGAGAGAAGAGGCCAGTGTGGTCCGTGGGGGTGGGGTGGGTTAGGGCTTCAGGATCCCCCCCCCACTTCCTTGGAGAGAAGCGCATCCCCCAGGCCTTCGGGCTGGGGACCGGGCTGGGCTCCGGCAGCCCGCGGGCTGGGAGGGTGTGGAGCCCAGACTCGGGACTTTCACCACCCCGGTGCCAGCTCCGCAGCCCGCGCCTGTCTTCGTGACAGCCTGCGTCCTGTGCTGTCAACTACACCCCTCCGATGGGGTTGCTAGGCAGCGGCGCTCTGATGTACGGGAAGGCCTCCTGATTTGTCGGCCTCCTGCAGACACATGGTTAAGGCTCCTTCCAGCCTATCGGGAGGAGGGACGCGGCACGCCGCCTGCATACTGCCGAGCCCCGGGTCCACCTGAACGGAGGTGCAAAAGGCAGCCAGAGGGAGGGGGCACCTGGAGCCCTCCGCCTTCGAACCAGCTCAGCCCCACGCCCCCCATTATCTCCACTCCCGGCTCCTCCCTGCCCGTCCCCGCCCCGTCCCTCCCCTCTTCCCCAAACCATGGAAAAGCAAAGTGCAGCTGGGAAAAGAGGTCAGTGGGGTAAGCGTGTGTGCGCGCGGCTCCGGAGGTGCAAAGGTGCATGGGCGTGAGCACGGGTGGAAGGCAGCGGCCCGGCCGCTGTGGGAAGGGGTGAGTGGCAGGGAGGGGACCCTGGCACCGTGGTTTGCCAGGCGGGGACTTGGGAGCCTGCTTCGTGCCCCCTCCTCCCTAAGCTCTGCCCGCCCCTGGGAGGGCAGCAGTGAGGGAGGAGGGCGGAGCCTCGTGCGTCCCTGCAAGGAGGGGTGGGCTTTCCAGCTCTTGGTGGGCTTCGAAGGGCATTGCTGGTAGTGGGTTCTTGCTTGCCCTGAACCCACTCCCCCACACCAGCTCAAGTCCAAGTTCTCCCACCTCCCTCCTGCCCCCCTGTCTGTGTGGCCAACCCTCTCCCCCCCAGGATCTTCTCCTAATTTCTTTACTTTTAAAAAGAACTGTATTGAGCTGTAATTCACATACCATCCGCCCATTTAAAAGTGTACAATTCAGTGGCTTTTAGTATGTTCACAGAGTTGTGCAACCACAATCAATTTTAGAACGTTTTCATCACATCAGAATGAAGCCCTGTACCCGTGAGCCGTGACTCCCCATTTTCCTGGCCCAGCCCCCCTGATGCCCATTAATCTGCTTTCTGTTTCTCTGGATCTGCCCACTCTGGATGTTGCTTATTTGCGGAATCACGCATCGTATGGCCTTTTGTGGCTGACACCCCTTTTCTTTTCTAGCTGCATTGCTTACTTGGCATTCAGTTTCAGTTTTCCCTGCCTTTTAACTTTTTTTTTTTTTTTTTGAGTTGGGGGTTTATTCTGTTGCCCAGACTGGAGTTCAGTGACACCATCACGGCTCACAGCAGCCTCAAACTTCTGGCTCAGATGATCCTCCTGCCTCAGCCTCCCAGGCAGCTGCGACTACAAATGTGTGCCACTATGCCTGGCTGATTTTTTGATTTTTTTGTAGAGATGAGGTCTCCCTATGTTGCCCGGGCTGCTCTTAACTCCCGGGCTCAAGCAGTCCGCCTGCCTTGGCTTTCCAAAGTGCTGGGATTACAGGTCCACCTATTTTACTTTTCCTGTGCATTGTTCCTTTAAGAGTGTCGTATCTTCAAGGGCCATCTTCTAGGGCAGGGGTCTTAGGCATTTCTCCCAAGGCCACTTGACTTGAGAGCGCCTTAACCACTGGTTGAATGAATGAGGAAGTGAATGGGGATTCATTGGCAAACTATGCAGGTGGTTTACAGTTGAATTCCAGGGCCCCAGCTATTACCAAGGGGGGCTAGTAACTTGGGGGGACTGCAGGTATCTATGGAACTGTGAAGGAGCAGAGAGGGTGGGGGTGGGGCAAGTGTAGAAACAGACTCAGTGAGGAAGGAATGAAGTGGCCTGTGGGTTGCCACTTCTCGAAGGAACCTGAAAACAAATGTCGCCCCCACTATGTGGAGTAAGTGGCCAGTGCTTGAAATTCGTCACCTAACCACAGGGGCTTCCCCTGTGGGGAACTCCGATTAGATTTGGATTTAAAAAAAAAAAGAAAATTTCCCAGCATCAGCATTTATAAAAGAGCAAAGGCGAGGCACCTCTGAAGTCGTTTGCTTTAGATCTTGATTTTTTTTTTCTGTCTCCACTGCTTCTGTGCTGCAGGTATTGTCTGATGAGTGTAAAAGGTTGTTTCACTGACTTCCACATCGACTTTGGAGGCACTTCCGTTTGGTACCATGTTTTCCGGGGTGGGAAGGTGAGTTCCAGAACTTTCTATGTGTCTCCAGCTGTTTGTGTGTAGAAGGGGTTGTTCACCTTTCCCCTCCCCTCCATCCCCCTCCTCCAGCCAGCCCCTGCCCTGGGAGCCTTTCAAGGTTACTCCTTCTGGAACCACCTCCTGACCTCTGCCTGTCTGGAGGAGAAGGTCAAGGTCAGCTCTTTTGCATCATCATGTCTCGTCACCCACTGATATCTGCCCGCTTGCCCAGTCCAGAGTTCTAAGCACTTTAGATCTGTTTGTTTTTGTTTTTGTTTTCGAGTTGGAGTCTCACTCTGTCACCCAGACTGGAGTGCAGTGGCAGATCCCGGCCACCACAGCCTCGACCCGCTGGGCTCCGGCAATCCTTCCGCCTCAACCTTCCGAGTAGCCGGAATTACAGGCGTGCGCTACCACGCCCGGCTAATTTTTTGATTTATTATAGAGATGAGGTCTCGCTGCCCAGGAGGGTCTCGAACCCGCAGGCTCAGGCAATCCACTCACCTCAGTCTCCCAAAGGCGCGGGATTACAGGCTGAGCCACCGAGCCCAGCTTGTTTGTTTTTTTTTTTAAATCAGATCCTCTCTCTGTTGCCCAGGCTGGAGTGCAGTGACACACTCTTGGCCACCTCAGCCTTGACCTGCTGGGGTCAGGCAATTCTTCTGCCTCAGCCTTCCAAAAAGCTGGAACTACAGGTATGCCACCACATCCAGCTAATTTTTTTTTTTTTTTTTGAGTTGGAGTCTCACTCTGTCGCCCAGACTGGAGTGCAGTGGCCGCTCCCGGCCACCGCAGCCTTGACCTGCTGGGCTCCGGCGATCCTTCCGCCTCAGCCTTCCAAGTAGCCGGAATTGCAGGTGCACGCTGCCATGCCCGGCTAATTTTTTGATTTATTATAGAGATGAGGTCTCGCCTGCCCAGGCAGGTCTAGAACCCACGGGCTCAGGCAATCCACTCACCTCAGCCTCCCAAAGGCGCGGGATGACAGGCTGAGCCACCGAGCCTGGCTATATTTTTTGATTTATTGTGGAGGTGAGGTCTTGCCATATTGCCCAGGCTGGGCTTAAACTCCTGAGCTCAGGCAATCCTCTGGCCTCTGCCTCCCAAAGTGTTGGGATTATGGGCTTGAACCACCACGCCCCCCAGCCCTTAGGCCAGATTTGAAGCAGGGTTTGGCTCCCAAGAACCTCCAGCATTCATTTTCCCTGTCACCTTGGCCTCAGCCCTAAAACTTTTGAACTTTGAAGTCTAGTTGCCAGCACCACCTACCTCCAAGAACATTTTACACTGACAACCATCACCCCAGGACAGGAGGTAGGGTGCACGTTCAGGGTGTTCCCGCTGTGTCTGCTTTTGTGTGCGTGTCCATGTGGGGAAGTAAGTGTCCCTGCACAGACGTGGGTGCTTCTTGAGAATACGCTTGTGCCGCCTTGCACGTGCACAAGTTTGTTTTAACCAAACGTGTTACAAGAAATTTTCGAAGGAAGTCAGCCCACTTGATTCCAGATGTTTTGCCTCCTTTTCTAAAGTGAGCACAAACTGGGTTTGTTTATTGGACCATTTTATCATACAGCTCAGGAAATTCCCTTCCTCTTTTTCCCCCACCTCCCAGACACGCCTGTGGCTTAGGAGAAAGAATGTTCCACCCAGTCCAGGAAGTATTCCCACCCTGGTATTTCAGCTGGGATGGAGAATCCCTCAAGGTGGGCATAGCCCTCCCTGCCACCTCAGAGACCATTTGGGCCCAGTCTTGCAGGGGACCCTGGGGACAGATTCTTCCCTCTTGTCTTCCTGCCCCAGGCAGGTGGGATGCTCTCTTTGGGTTGTGTCAGGGCCTGGAAGAAATCGGAGACTTTGGCTTGGGTCTCCAGCTGACTGCCTCTTCCTCCCAAGATCTTCTGGCTGATCCCTCCAACACTGCACAATTTGGCACTCTATGAGGAGTGGGTGCTGTCAGGCAAACAGAGTGACATCTTTCTGGGAGACCGCGTGGAACGATGCCAAAGAATTGAGCTGAAACAGGGCTACACGTTTTTCATTCCTTCCGGTAAGTTCTCGAGGAGTGGACACTGGGCTCTCGCCAGGAGTCCTGTGGCCTTAGCCAGGGTTTAGGCCATGTGAGAGTTTTTCTGGGCCTGGTGGGTTTGGTTGGCCCATGGTTACCCTTGAGGGGAGTAGACTGTAGGGAAAAGCAGCCCAGTTTTCCCTCATGGACTCACTCTATCTCTGCTTGTGGGCTAGAATTCTCTCACCCTAGAGGAAGCCTTGGCTCTCAGGAGAGGTTTGAATGCCTCCCGCAGGACTTTCTGTGGAGATGTCTGCCCCTTGATGACTGTAGTCCTTTGGACGATGGGGATGTATTTACCCACCCTGAGGCAGACTCTGGGGAAGGGTCCTGGGTGGCCTCAGGTGGAATTCTGGCTCTGCCACTTACAAACTATGACCACTTCTTTGTGCCTCAGTGCTCTCATCTGTAAAATGGGATTAAGACTTCTCAGTGTGGTCCTGAGATCTGAGTAAGCTAAGACCTACTTGCCTGTAGTTCTTTTTTAAAATTTTTAAATTAAATTGTATTCTTTTTTTGAGTCGGAGTCTCACTCTGTCACCCAGGCCGGAGTGCAGTGGCATGCTCATGGCCACCACAGTCTTTACCTGCTGGGCTCAGGTGATCCTTCTGCCTCAGCCTTCCAAGTAGCTGGAACTACAGGCATGTGCCACCATGCCCAGCTCCTTTTTCTTTTTTTTTTGATTTATTGTAGAGATAAGGTCTTCCTAATTTGCCCAGGCTGGTCTTGAACCCATGGTCTCAGGTAGTCCTCTCACCTCAGCCTCCCAAAGTGCTGGGATTATAGGCGGGAGCCACCACAAATTGTATTTTATTATAGAAATGTGGGGTAAAGTAAGGATTAATTACACAAGGCTACATTTAGGTGAAGTTTGGGCCTCCAACTGACCCTTACTCCCCCTGGTATAGGACCAGGTACCCTTTGTGTTTTTTTTTTGTTGTTGTTGTTGTTTTTTGAGTTGGAGTCTCACTCTGTCGCCCCACTGGAGTGCAGTGGCCACTCCCGGCCACCGCAGCCTCGACCTGCTGGGCTCCGGCGATCCTTCCGCCTCAGCCTTCCAAGTAGCCGGAACTACAGGCGTTCGCTACCACGCCCGGCTGATTTTTTGATTTATTGTAGAGATGAGGTCTCGCTGCCCAGGCGGGTCTTGAACCCACGGGCTCAGGCAATCCACTCACCTCAGCCTCCCAAAGGCGCGGGATTACAGACTGAGCCACCGAGCCCGGCTTGTGTTTTTTTTTTGAGTTGGAGTCTCACTCGGTTGCCCAGACTGGAGTGCAGTGGCCGCTCCCAGCCACCGCAGCCTCGAACTGCTCCGCCTCAGTCTTCCAAGTAACTGGAACTACAGGCGTGTACTACCACACCCGGCTAATTTTTTTCTTGATTTATTGTAGAGATGAGGTCTCGCCAAGTTGCCCAGGCGGGTCTCGAACCCGTGGGCTCAGGCAATCCACTCACCTCAGCCTCCCAAAGCGCAGGATTACAGGCTGAGCCACCGAGTCGGCTCCTTTGTGTTTTTACTTGCCCTGCTCCTTCCCTCCCTGGGCAGTGCCCAGTGACTGCCGATCCCTCCCTTGTGTTCATGTGATTCATGTTCAAGTCCTACTTATCAGTGAGACTGTGTGGTAGTCAATTCTTTGTTTCTGTGATAGATCATAAGTATGAGGGTCTCCAACCCCATCTGATTTGCTGCAAAGTCCTTGATTGGCCTATAATTCCTTGGAGGTAGACCAGGGGCTTTTGGCTGGTTGTAGACTGAGTCACGGGTAGATTTGGCTAATGACCTAGGATCAGAGAATTTGGTCATAGGCTACAAATGGAGACGTTCTATCCAGGACGAGGGAGGTGACGGTCCCTTTTGTATACAGTGAGGGGGCCACATGTAGGTTTTATTCCTCTTAATCATACTTTGGAGGGTAAGTCAGCCTGAAAAGAGAGGAGTCTCGAAACCACATCATGTGTGATGAATTTAAAGGAGGAATTGGCTTGTTTTACCTGAGGAAGTGAAGGCATATGGTAAATGCAGCTAGCCAGGTGAATTGTCTCCTGGAAGAAGAGGTATAGCCAAGTGGAATTGGAATAACTTGCTCTATAAGGTAGTGAGCTCCCCATCACTGGCAGTATACAAGTAGGAAACTAGATGTACATGTGTCAAGGAGCTTGCAGGCTGTCAGGCACCAATCAGGCTGGTGGAAGTTTGTACCAGAGGATAAGAGTATCCTTTGAGGCCGCGAAGATCCATTAGCTAAAGAAGCTAGTTACACTTCTTTTCTGAGAATTGGGCTAGATGCTGGCCTTGGGTCAGGATATCAAGCACTAGTGGTGGTTGTGGTAGCAAGTCCCACTGTGGGTTCTTCTAGAAAGTTGAACAGAAAGCGGATACCTCCTTATTAGAGAAATTTGGGATTCGGCGGTGACAGGGTTTAGTGGGATTAGTGACTTTGTTACCATGGCCCCAGGTCTGTCCGCAGACCTGCTTGGTTCGGGGAAGGGAAGGACCCCTGCTTGGGACAGAGGGACTGTATTTGGGCATCAGTGTTTATGGGGGACACCCTGGCAGATGTGGAATGGTGGAATGCACCTCCTTATTTTTTTTTTTTTTTTTTTGAGTAGGAGTCTTGCTCTGGCGCCCAGGCTGGAGTACAGTGGTGTGCTCCCGGCCACCACAGCCTCGACCCGCTGGCTCAAGTGATCCTTCCATCTCAGCCTTCCAAGTAGCTGGAACCATAGGCATGCACCACCACGCCCAGCTAATTTTTTTTTTTTTTGAGTTGGAGTCTCACTCTGTCACCCAGACTGGAGTGCAGTGGCCGTTCCCGGCCACCGCAGCCTCGACCTGCTGGGCTCCGGCGATCCTTCCGCCTCAGCCTTCCAAGTAGCTGGAATTACAGGCATGTGCTACCACGCCCGGCTGATTTTTTGATTTATTGTAGAGATGAGGTCTCGCTGCCCAGGCGGGTCTCGAACCCACGGGCTCAGGCAATCCACTCACCTCAGCCTCCCAAAGGTGCGGGATTACAGGCTGAGCCACCGAGCCCGGCTGCTAATTTTTTTTTGTTTTTAAATTTATTTTAGGGATGTGGTCTCGCCATGTTGCTCAGGCTAGTCTCAAACCCCTGGACTCAGGCAATCCTCTGGCCTTGGCCTCCCAAAGTGCAAGGATTACAGGTGTGAGCCACCATGCCTGACTTCCGCTTCCTTCTAAGGTGTGCGAAGCCACTCTGCGGGTGATGACGGATTGGCCCTAGTGGATTCATAGGATTGCTGGAAAGCTCTTGACCTTGGTGACTGTCTTTGTGACCTTGGCTGGTCTCTTCCTCTCTTTGCACCTCAGCTATCCCATCTCTGCAGAGGCGGTGGGGCCGAGCTGAACTCCAGGACCCTCAGGAGCCCTCCCTCTCCACTTCGGCCTGGAGCACCTGCCTCCTCAATCCCCGCCCCCTAAACCCTGGAGAAGCCAGGCCTTATGCAGAACTGGGAGGTGGTTCCTCATTTCTCCCCATCTAGGCAGAGAGGGGTGTTGATTCTGATGACTTAAGCGAGTTGGGAAAGGGCTTGAGATGCAGCAGCTGGGGTCATAGCAAGTGGGGTGACTCTCTACTGAAGGCAGGAAGAGGAGACATGAATTTGAACTGCAGCCAGCAGGAGTTGAGTTAGACCCCAGCAGGGTCATGAGTGAGATACTAAGATTCTGGGGAAATAGAAAAGGGACAGTTGGAGTTTGTCACCTTCTGAGAGACTGGAGGTAGAGGAATCATGGACAGCATGATTTAGTAGCTACCAGGCATTGAGTTCATGAACCAATGAAATTTTTTAAAAAAAAGCTAGATGTGGTAGCTCATGCCTGTAATCCCAGCACTTTGGGAGGCCAAGTTGGAGGATGGATTGTTTGAGTCTAGGAGTTCAAGATCACTATGGGCAACCAAGTGAGACTGAGACCTGGTCTTTATAAAAAATCAAAAAATCAGCGAGGCATAGGGGCAGGTGCCTGTAGTCCCAACTATATGGAAGACTGAGGCAGGAAGATAGCTTGAGCCCAGGATAGCATGAGCCATGGTTGTGCCACTGTGCTCTGGCCTGGGTGATAGAGTGAAACCCTGTCTCTATTAAGGAAAAAAAAAACAAAAACAAAAAAAGAAGTTGGGAACTGATACAGAGTTATCAACTTGTAGTTTTTCTGAAGGCAGATATTAATTACGAGCAAAAACTCAGTAAATCTCATCATCTATTGTGAAAGAAAGACTATTCTGACACTAAAAATGCTGCAAATACAAAATTTCAGAATTAAGACCAGAACATTGAATTTGATATTTTTTTGAGTTTATGAAAATCTCCACCGTCTTTGTATTTCTCATTCTTTTTCCAGCCAGTGAAAACTAAAGGACCAGAGACTTGAAGTCCACTGATCTAGACAAGTATTTTGGGTTCTCACAGGGGCCCAGGGGTTCTCTCCAGAATCTACACCCTCTGAGCCTAGACAAACACACATCTGAGATTTGTGGTAGTTGGCCTGTGGCTTTGGTGGGAAAGAGAGTCTTGGGGAATTCAGGAATGGCTTGCAGTTCCCTGAGTGGGAGTTTTTCTGTATTGAGGTAGAGAATCTAATTCTGGCGTTTCCTGCTTCTTTTTTTTTTTTTTTTGGAGTTGGGATCTCACTCTGTTGCCTAGGCTAGAGTGCAGTGGCACCATCATGGCTCACTGATGCTACCTTGACCTCTTGGGCTCAGGCCATCCTTCCACCTCAGTCTCCCAAGTAGCTGGGACTATAGACATGCATTACCACTCTTGGCTAATTTTTTTGATATTTTGTAGAGATGAGGTCTTGCTATGTTGCCTATGCTGATCATGAACCCCTGGGCTCAAACAGTCTCCCACCTTGGCCTTCCAAAGTGCTGGGATTATAGGTATGAACTACCAGATCTGGCCTAATGCCACTACTTTTTCCAAAATAAGTAACGTACCTGAGACCCAAGGTCCCCCAGTTAATAAGTGGCATGGTCACAGTGAGAACCCAAGTTTGTTTCTTTTTTTTTTTTTTTTTGAGTTGGAGTCTCACTCTATCTCCCAGGCTGGAATACAGTGGCACAGTCATGGCCACCACAGCCTCGACCTGCTGGGTTCAGGTGATCCTTTCGCCTCAGCCTTCCAAGTAACTGGAACCACACTCGTGTGGTGTGTGCCACCACACTCGACTAATTTTTTGATTTATTGTAGAGACAGATCTAGCCAAGTTGCCCAGGCTGGTCTCCAATCCCTGGGCTCAGGCAGTCCTCTTGTCTCAGCCTCCCAAAGTACTGGGATTACAGGTGTGAGCCACCGTGCCTGGCTAGCACCCAAGTTTCAAAGTGTACCTTCCTGGGTACATCCACCTGGTACCCCTTTAGCTTTTGGAGCCAGAAGACTTGGGATCTGGTCTCCTCATCTATGTGACTCTGGGAGAACTATTTGCTTATTCAACAAACTTTCCTAAGGGCCTGCCTGGTGCCTGGTGGTGTGGGAGGTGCTAGGGCGACGTAAATCGGTTTCCTGTCTCCTGAGAGCAGCATGTCTAGCCAGGTGGCAGCCAGGGTGATGGTGCCCTGTCTGGGGAGCTTATTGATCATACGTAGGGGTGCTGGTGCCTGGGGAGGACCTGGGAATCTGTGACTTAGGCTGGCGTGCTGTTTCCCATTCTTGCTTTGTAGTAAGAACCACCCAAGGCTCAAATTTCATGGTAACCCCAGGGTGAACTCCCCCTGTTGACCAGGCCCGGGAGTGGGCACTGTGTCTGCCAAGCTCATCTGGAGGACCTCATAGTTGGCACCGGGGCCAATAACTTCATTCTACCCCATGTCACAAAAATGGGGAAAGTTAGCCGGATGCGGTGGCTCACACCTGTAATCTCAGTACTTTGAAAGCCAGAGGCAAGAGGATTGCCTGTGCCTGTGGGTTTGAGACCAGCTTGGGCAACTTGGCAAAACCTTGTCTTTACAATAAATCAAAAAACTAGCTAGGCATGGTGGAGCACGTCTGTAGTTCCAGTTACTTGGAAGCCCGAGGTGGAAAGATCGCCTGAGTTCAGACAGCAGCTTGAGGCTGCGGTGGCTGTGGGCGTGCACTGCACGCCAGCCTGGGCGAAATAGTGAGATTCCAACTAAAAAAAAAAAGAGTTGTGAGCAACAGTAGCTCCTTAAGTGTCACGTGATTAGGCCTCAACGATACGTCTATAAAATGGGTCTAGAGTAGGGAAGGGAGCCATAATGAAACGCGCTGAACGTAATGCAGTGGCTGGTTGGGGCCCGCCAGTACCTGCTCAGCTCTGGCCAGGCAGGCCCAGGTGGGAATGGGGCCAGGTGTGCTCCTCTTCCCTTTTTCCTACAGAAGGAAGCACTTTAGATTGTCTGGTGAAGTTTTCCTTTTTTTTATTTTTGAGTTGGAGTCTCACTCTGTTACCCAGGCTGCAGTGCAGTGGCACACTGCTCCCGGCCACCGCAGCCTTGACCTACTGGGCTCAGCCAATCCTTCTGCCTCAGTCATCCAAGTAGCTGGAACTATAGGCATGAGCCACCACGCCCGGCTAATTTTTGGATTTATTGTAGAGACGAGGTCTCTCCAAGTTGTCCAGGCTGGTCTTGAACCTGTGGACTCAGGCAGTCTTCTCGCCTCTGCCTCTCAAAGTGCTGGGATTACAGTGGTGAGCCATCGCACCCAGCTAAGTTTCCCCATTTTTGTCACAAGGGGTGGAATGAAGTAATTGGCTCTGGTGCCAGTTATGAGGTCCTCGAGATGAGCTTCACAGACACAGTGTTCGCTCCTGGGCCTAGCCTACATGGGGAGTTCACTGATACTTGAGAGGAAAGCCGGGGCCTGCTTGGTTCATTTGCGTCTGTGAGGTACCCAGAGTTCCATGAATTCTGGATTCCAAATTCTGAGCATCTGGGCTATGGGTGAGACTCCGTGTGCCCACCGCTGCCCTTGACTCCTCTATGGTGCCAGAGAATATCCCTGCAGTAGGTTTTGTGAGTCGCCAGCTCACCATTCACACCTGGATTTGTCCCCTGTTGCTTGACCTGAATAGTCTCTGTTTATTGCCTTCATATTGTTGGTGACTCTGGCCTGGAAGCAGGGGGCAGATGGCAGCCTCCCCAGTCCGGGGACACTGGCTCTCATGCCTCCTGGGGCGTCACGAACAGGACGCCATCGGGAGGGTGGGTATGGATGGGGCCGTGAGCACTGCTATTTCCAGCCCCTGGTTCTTCCTTAGGGAATTTGGTCGGTAATGGGGCAGATGTGAGCAGGTTTGTGGGAGGGACTTGGTGCGACCAATCCAGGGCCAGCTGCCCGACCCACCTGTGAGGCCCTGACAGGGGAAGGAAAGCTGGTAGAAGCTTCTAGAATCCCTCAAATATCTGGGCGTACAGAATCCCCACCCCTCTACTTGCAGCTGCGGATCTCTTGCTTTCCTCTTTGCTTACACATCAGGATGACATGTAAGGTCAGGTGTGTCGGCCTCTCTACCTGCTGGGAGAGTGAGAGAGCCCAGGGCTGGGACACATGGATTTATGTGAGCATTATCCTTTACTCGAGCCCTCACAATTGATTGAGATGACCACAAATATCAATGGCAGTTGCTTATCTCGACGAAGAACTTGCCCACCATGTTCCTTATAAGGGAGGGAGTGGCCTTCTCTTTTCTTGTGGACACACTGAGGAGGGAAGACAGTCTTGAACCCAGACCCCTGGACTTGGGCTTTCTGTAGGGAGAAAAGTGGACTTGTGGGGCCGTATAGGAATAGGACCTCCTGCCCTGCCTGTGAACTCCCCCTTCTGGGCCAGGCCTGGGACTAGGCACTGTGACAAGATGAAATAAGGATGTTCTCCCCTCTCAAGGACCCTCTAGCACATACCAGGGACCAGTGACTTCATTCCATCCTGTGTTGCAAAAATGGGGAAATATCACAGGACTGTGGAACTCAGTGGTCCCAGGTCCCAGTCTTAGGAAGTATTGCTTGGATGACACTGATGGAAGCTGGGCAAGGTGGCATATACCTGTGGTCCCAGCTAATCGGGAGGCTGAGGTGGGAGGATTACTTGAGCCCAGGAGTTTGAGGCTGCAGTGATTGCACCGCTGTATTTCAACCTGGTCCACAGAGCGAACCCTCTCTCTCCTTTTTTCCTGTTTCTTATTTGTTTGTATGTTTGTTTTTGAGTTGAAGTCGCACTCTGTTGCCCAGGCTGGAGTGCAGTGGCATGCTCGTGGCCACTGCAGACTCTGCCTGCTGGGTGATTCTCCCACCTCAGCCTTCCAAGTAGCTGGAACTACAGGCACACCCTACCACGCCCAGCTTATTTTTTGATTTACTGTAGAGACAGATCTCACCAAGTTGCCCGGGTTGGTCTTGAACCCCTGAGCTCGGGCAGTCCTCTCACCTTGGCCTCCCAAAGTGCTGGGATTACAGACTTGAACCACTTCTGCCTGTTCTTCTTTTTGTTTTGTTTAAACCCTGTCTCTTAATTTAAAACAAGCGAACAGAAATAATGCCGATGGCGGCGGCAATAAAATAATCGTAGACAGAGACTTTGGGGTCAGCATGGAGGCAGCAGAGGCGAGAGACTGAAGTGAATGAGGGGGCTGGAGGCTCTTCAGGGGCGACAGCCATATTCCTGCACAGAGAGGGTGAAGGTGGAGGGGCAGGAAGCCCAGGATGGTCACTTGCCACAGCATGTCTGGCCGACAGAGCAGCCACCTCTGATGGCCCAAGCCAGAGGCCAGGAGAGCCAAGTGTAGAACAAGGTTCTGTAAAGCAAAGCCTTTGTCCCTGTGCAAGAGGCGTCCAGCTCTTGGTGATGAGCTTTTCCTTGCTCTCCCCTGAGGACAGTTAACTCTCTCCTACACGCTGCACCCCTCCCCGCCCAGGATGGCCAGCGGCTGAGTGTCTAGTGCAGACACCAGCTGTGGCCTAGTGACCTCCTTGCTGTCTTCCCAAGTAGCAGCTTTGCTTCCAGCAGCAGTGGCCACCAGTGACTCAGGGCTGGCGTGTCTCACCAGGGGAAGAGAATGCAACTGCCTGGGCTTGGGGGTTGGGAACGGTCTCGGTAATTTTCCTCTGAGAGAAAAAATTAAGCACACAGGAGGGAGAAGAGTGGACAGTGGCTTCCGAGTCCAGGCACTTTGAGGTTTAGGGTCTCAATCTCCTCTGGCCTTGCCTCTGTCTGTCCTTGTCCTTATTTCTCTCTGCGTTTTCTTTTTGCCGCCCCTGTGTGCTTCCATGCTGTCCCCTGGGACTCGCAGGCCTGTGCTGAGCCTTTGATGTAGCGTCAGTGCAGTGTCGCGGCTAAAAACGGAGCTGCTGTCACTTGCCAGCTGTGACTTCGTTCAGCAAGTGGCTTCCCTCCTCTCACCCTCGCTTTCAGCATTCGTGCATTGGGGTTGATGTTACTATTGCCGGTCCCCTTTCTCTGTGCTGTGTGATCTGGCAGCCAGGAGCGACATGTGGGTGTCTCGAGCACTCGCAGTATGGCCAGTGTGTATTGAGATGTGGTAGTTACATGTTAAACAAGTTCAGTGGCTTTCTTTGGCCCCAGCCTTCATGGACCAAGTAGAGGCTGACTTTCTGGGTTCAAAAATGCTGATAAGTGACTTCATTTTTCTGTCCCTCAGTTTCCTCATCTGTAAATTGGGATTGGATATAGTATATTCCTCTGAGGACTTTTGTAAGAATTAATGTGTTAAGGCCTAGAAAGCCCTTAGACCACTGTGCCTGGCACAAGGAGGGAACTCTGTATCATCTTTTTTTTTTTGAATGGGAGTCTCACTTTGTCACCTAGGTTGGAGTGTAGTGGCATGCTCACAGCCACCGCAGCCTCGACCTGCTGTGCTCAGGTGATCCTTTTGCCTCAGCCTTCCAAGTAGCTGAAACTACAGGCATGTGCCACCATGCCCAGCTAATTTTTTGATTTATTGTAGAGATGAGGTCTTCCCAAGTTGCCTTGGTTGGTTTTGAACCCGTGGGCTTAGGCAATCCTCTCACCTCGGCCTCCCAAAGTGCTGGGATTATATATGTGAGCAACTGTGCCCAGCCTAATTTTTTGATTTATTGTAGAGAGAAGTTGTCACCATGTTGCCCAGGCTAGTCTCAAACCCCTGGACTCAAACAATCCTCTCGCCTCGGCCTCCCAAACTGCTGGGATTATAGGCATGAGCCACTGTGCTTGACCTTCTATCATCTTTTCTTTTTCTTTTTTTTTTTTGAGTTGGAGTGTCACTCAGTCGCCCAGACTGGAGTGCAGTGGCCGCTCCCGGCCACCGCAGCCTCGACCTGCTGGGCTCCGGAGATCCTTCCGCCTCAGCCTTCCAAGTAGCTGGAACTACACGCTTCCACGCCCGGCTCATTTTTGATTTATTGTAGAGATGAGGTCTCGCCAACTTGCCCAGGCGGGTCTTGAACCCGCGGGCTCGGGCAATCCCACTCACCTCAGCCTCCCAAAGGCGCGGGATTACAGTCTGAGCCACCGAGCCCGGCTATCATCTTTTCATGATGGCTGCGCCCAGCTTTGGGCTGGGAGCCTGGGGAGATTAAAAAAACCATGGCCCCAAGTTGTGGAGAGGCTGCCATCTTCGGAGAGACTTGTCAGCAGCTAATGGCCTGGAGTACAGAATGGAGATGGCTGAAGTGGGGGTGAGGTGTTGTGTGGCAAGGAGACCACCTTGAAATGAGGCTGAGGGGAGTCTGATGACAGGAAGGTGACCTTGGACAGAGGAAGTGTCTAGGTTCGGCAGCTGTGGCAAGATATTGCTTGTTCCTTGTGGCTCTGAGCCATCTTTTGTGACCCCTCTTGAGACCTGCGTTCGCTGGGATGATAAGAGAAAGACTCAGGATGGGAGGTGGAGCTCCATCCCCCTGGCTAGCTTGGAGGTGGGAATGCGGCCTGGTCCCGGGAGGCAGCTGTTGTCATCAAGGTCCTCAAGAAGTGAGGGCTGGTCGGCAGCTTCCCACCTCGCGACTTGAGTTAGCTGGCAGCCGTGCTAACTCAATCCTCCAGGCTGGCCGGGAGCCCTGGCTTTCTGCATCAGGCACCCCTGACTATCAGTCCCGCCTGGGTGCTCTCCCCCACTGCCCACGGCCCCATGGAGAGGGACCCCAAGGGACAGCCCAGCGGCTCACCCTCTCTTTGTCATCCCCATCTAGGTTGGATCCATGCCGTCTACACCCCTGTAGACTCTCTGGTGTTCGGCGGAAACATCCTGCACAGCTTCAACGTGCCCATGCAGCTACGGATCTATGAGATCGAGGACAGAACGCGGGTAAGGAGGCTTCCTTCTCTCCCCACGGCGTGCCCGGCCCCTGAGCTCTACTGGGCACTCGGGCATGTGGGGCAGGTCCTTCTTATGTCCTCTGCGGTTCCTCCCTCCCTGCCTCCAGCCAGTCTCACTTGGTTTTGCAGGACCAGGGAGATGGCCTCAAGAGTTCCACTCACAGGCCCTGGAGTTTCTGTTCACCTCCAGGCCAGGGGCAGCCAAAACCCCCTTGTTGAAGAGGAAGTATCTCTCGAGAAAGCACCGTGAGATTTCAGGGGCCTGGCCTCTTCCTTCTTCTCACGTGCAGAAAGGGGTGCGAGGGGTTGGGGGGAATTTTATTGCTGTCATTTGGAGAGTGGCTGTGGACTTTGCAAAGAGGGCCCAGCCTGGTCCAAGGTGAAGTCTTGGCCACGCCTTCTCCTGGGGACCCCACATCTGACTGAGGAGGGCCCCTGAGGAAGCCAGTGTCTGTGAGTCCATCAGGTACTGTCTCTGAGCTAGCCTCACTGTCTGCTGGGGGTGGTTCCTAGCTCCCTGGGCCCGAGGCTTTTCTCTGCTCTTGACAGTGACAGTTTCTCCCCCGACCCAACCCATGTTCTAGGGTCAAGGGCCGAGGCTCAGACACCTGATACGTGTCCTCTGCTCTGCAAGTTTCCCCTAAAAAACTCGCCAACCTCTTTCCAGTGCTGGTACTTGACTAAGTGTCCCTGGGCATCGGAGACAGGTGCAAAACTGGGTCAGAAACTAGAGCCCTGGGACAAAATGGGCCCATTTCTTCGTCTTCTTTTTTTTGAGTCAGAGTCTCAGTCTGTCGCCTAAACTGGAGTGCAGTGGCATAATCATGGCTCACTGAGGCCTTGACTTCCTGGGCTTCCTCCTACAATAAATAAATTTTAAAAATCAGCCAGGTGTGGTGGCACGTGCCTATAGTTCTAGCTACTTGGAAGGTTGAGGCGGAAGCATTGCCTGAGCCCAGCAGGTTGAGGCTTGGTGGCCATGAGCATGCCACTGCACTTCAGCCTGGGCCAGAGTAAGATTCCAACTCAAAAAGAAAAAAAAGAGAGATTTCTTCTGCCTCAGCCTCCCAGGTAGCTGGAGCTACAGGTATGTGGTATGTACCTCCACACTCGGCTGATTGTTTTTTAAAAGTTTTTTTGTAGAGATGAGGACTCACTATGTTGCCCAGGCTTGTCTCAAACTCCAGAACTCAAGCAGTCCTCTTCACCTCTGCCTCCCAAAGTGAGCTATCATGCCTGACCTTTTTTTTTTTTTTCCAAGACTGGGTGAGACTTCATCTCTACAATAAATCAAAGAAAATTAGCTGGGTGTGGTGGCACACGCCTGTGGTTCCAGCTAGTTGGAAGTTTGAGACGGAAGCATTGCCTAAGCCGAGCCAAGTCAAGGCTGCAGTCGTGAGCATGCCACTGCACTCCAGCAAGAGTGAGATTCCAGCACTTTGGGAGGCCAGTGGCATGCTCACAGCCACCCCAGCATCAACCTGCTGGGCTCCGGCGATCCTTCTGCCTCAGCCTTCCAAGTAGCCAGAACTACAGGAGTGCTACCATGCCTGGCTAATTTTTGATTTATTGTAGAGATGAGGTCTCACCAGGTTTCCCGGGCTGGTCTTGAACCTGCAGGCTCAGACAATCCACTTGTCTAGGCCTCCCAAAGTGCTGGGATTACAGGTTGAGCCACCAAACCTGGCCTTTATTTTTTTTTTTTGAGTTGGAATCTCACTCTTGCTCAGGCTGGAGTGCAGTGGCATGCTTACGACCACTGCAGCCTTGACTTGGCTCGGCTTAGGCAATGCTTCTGTCTCAACCTTCCAACTAGCTGGAACTACAGGCGTGTGCCACCACACCCAGCTAATTTTCTTTGATTTATTATAGAGATGAAGTCTCGCCAAGTCTTGAACCCCTGGGTCAGGCAGTCCTCTCGCCTCTGCCTCTCAATGTGCTGGGATTATAGGCATACGCCACCATGCCTCACAACATAGCTATTCAAATGTTTATTTTCTTTTTTGTTTTTTGAGTTGGAGTCTCACTCTGTTGCCCAGACTGGAGTGCTATGGTCGCTCCCAGCCACCGCAGCCTCGACCTGCTAGGCTCTGGCAATCCTTCTGCCTCAGCCTTCCAAGTAGCTGGAACTACAGGCGCGCGCTACCGCACCCGGCTAATTTTTTTGATTTATTGTAGAGATGAGGTCTCACCAGTTGCCCAGGCGGGTCTCGAACCCGTGGGCTCAGGCAATGCACTCACCTCAGCCTCCCAAGGTGCGGGATTACAGGCTGAGCCACCGAGCCTGGCTATTTTCTTTTTTATAAATTGAGACAATTCACTACTATAAGATATACCATTTGAAGTGTACAAGTCAGTGATTTTTAGTATATTCACAAGGTTGTATAACCGTCACCACTAATTCTAGATGGTTTTCATCAACGCAACAGGAAACCTTGTCCTCATTAGCAGTCCCCTCCCTGTTTCTTCCTCCCCATCCTCTGACAACCCTTACTCTTACTTTCTGTCTCTATGGATTTGCTTATTCTGGACATTTGATATAAACGGGATCCTACAATATGTGGACGTTTGTGTCTGGTTTCTTTCACTCAACATCATGTTTTTAAGGTTCATCCATGTTGTAGCATGTGTCAGGCCTTCATTCCTTTTTATGACTGAATAATACTCCATCCATAGATACATTATTTTTTCTTGGGCTTTGCCTCACAGGTGCCTTTTTTGCCTTAGTGTGGGGTGTTGCTGTACCTGGACCCTAAGGAGATGTCTGACTGTCTTTCCTGTTCTTTTCAGGCCTTGGTTTGTGTGGAATCACATAGATGAGTCAAAGTCTTAGCCACTTTTGTGTGTATCTGAACATTTTAATAGTCCTGGCGTTGCAGGACCTTGTCCAGGGGTTTTGCAGCTGTGTTCTGTGGTCGGGTGCTGCAAGTTGTGTGCACATTGGCTGCCTGTGATGTCCAGATCTGCAGAGACTCGGGTCTGGGCTGGGGCCCCATGTTTCATGGGCTTTCTCCCCTCATTTCTCTGTTGTCCACCCTCCCTGTCGTCCCTGGTCTAGAGGATGCTACCCTGAGACATTCAGGAGAAAGGCACTGTTTGGGCACAATCGGTCATCTCGCCGTCTAGATCAAGTGCTGTCTGGGGCTCTAGCCAGCTGTTCTTTGGCTGGCTCTGAAGTATAGGCCAGTTTGTGAGTGAGCAGCCTAGAGGTGTGAGATAGAAAAGGAGAAATCGAGAGGGAGAAATCAGGCCCGTGGCTTTCCAGGCAATTCCTGAAAGCCACAGTCAGGCTGGGATTTCTAAAGGCTTTGGCATCTTGCTGGGCAGCTGCCCCCTCCCCCTGTGGATCCAATTGTACAACTCAGTGGATTTGGGTCCCATTGTTCCCTTGGGAGCTCCACTCCCCTCCCCCACTCATGGTGAGAGGTGGGAGACGGGAGGCAGGGACCCCCCCCCGCGGCACAGAGCTCCTGTGGAATGTTGTGCCCACATGGAGAATGGCAGGGTCCCCTCCCCTAGGGCCCACTGTCCCTGTGCCCTGAGTGGAAACCCCATCTGGTTTCACCGAAGCAGGTTGACAGCAGGGGGCTGGCAGGCGGGCTGGGCTGGAACCAGTGGCAGGCTGTTTAATCTGCTTTGATTTCTGGTCTTTGGAGAGGGGCTTGGCTACAAGGCCCAATTGTTTATGTCTGAGGAGCCAAGGCAGACAAAGGGCGCTGGGGAGAGAGTCCTGGAAGCCAGATAAGATGCCAAGGCTCCTTGTCAGCTCACTATAGCTTTATTCTTCGCATCCCCAAGAGCTTTCTTAAGAAGGTTATGGCCATTTAAAAATAGTTTTTTTAAGAGTCCTAAAACGTGGCTTTGCTTGGAAACCAAATGCAGGGGGCGGGACAGAGGAAACTGTCAGTCTCTGAGCCATGGTGTGGGTTTGTCTTAGAAAAAGAATTTGCCTTTGTGGCCCAAGGCGGTGGGCCTCAATCTAGACGAGGGAACCCCAAGGTGTCCCTGGGTTAGGAAGCTATGTCTTATTCTCACCGTTTTAATTTTTCTGAGCTGGATGATAGGTGACCTTCGCCTGCAGTGTCACTGCCTGTAAGGCGGCACAGACACATGCAGGTGTTTGGGGACTGGTGGATTTACAGCCTCCCCTCTCCCCCCATGAGATGAAATCTTCCCTTCCTCCCATTCTGAAGCTATGAAGAGTGACAGAGGAATTAACCAAAGAGTGAATGTGTTGCATGTTTGCTATTTTAAGTTAACGTCTCAACAATCACTACGTGCTTTTAATTTCAGTTAGGTTGATAAGGAATAGGGATGTTCCAGGTGACCATTCATTAAGCTGCCGTCTCTCTTATATTTACCCCCCCCCCATGGCTCTAGTGAAAGCAGCCTTCCCAGAAAAGGTAATTCCGGCATGGCCCTTTCCCTCACTGCCAGTGAATTGATTTGGAAATTGCAAATAATTTACCCTTCCTCTCCCCTTTCTCCCGCCATTGGTTTTTTTTTTTTTCCCTTTGATTTTTTTTTTCCAGGAGATAAACAAATTTTAGGACAATTCCATCCACCCTCATATTTTGCTTTTTCAAATCCTTGAGACCTGGGAGTTTAGAGGCACAGAGAAAGCTCCTGTTCTCATCTCCTAAGGTCACTCAGCTCTAAGATGATGTGGACCTCTGAGGAAGGGCTGAGGCCAGGTGCCACATGGATGGGGCTTGAGATCCTGAAAGGTTGCCCCTTCAGGGCTGGGAGCAGTGCATGCCTTCTGACCGCCTTGCCTTTCGTTGTGGACTGACATCGGTTAACAGCTCAGTTTGGTGAGGCTCCAAATTTGTCAACAAATAATGTTGAGCAATCGTGTGTTTAATGTTCCCAGGCATGTGGCTGAAACCTTTTGAAGGCGAAGGGTGGAAGGCGACAACCTGTTTGTAAGTCAATTCTTTGCAAATTTTGTTTCCTGCAGTCCTCTCTTGGAAAAAAAAAATTGAATTCCTTCATCAGCATTTGTTTTCACCCAGCTGGTTTCCCTTGGGTTCAGCAACAAAGAAGGGAGACGTATCTTTCCCTCCTGAAATAACAGCTCCCCGATTTTTTTGGTCTAATTTAGAAAGATTCTCAGGTGGTCATGGTGTCTGAGCAGGGTGGCTCGGGCAGTGTCCGAAATTGTGAAAGTCAAAACCAACTTCAGGGTTTTACCAGTCAAGTCTCATGTCGGGAGACGTGAGACTCTCTCTGTTCTCAGCCTGCTTTTTAGGTATTGGCAATTTGTTTCAAAATCATTGGGCCCTTGCTCTGGAATAGGGCTGGGGCTGAGACCCCCCAACCCTTCTTCACAGGAAGTCAAGTTTTGGTTCACGCTACAGGGCTTCTCTTTTTTAAACTCCAGAGGGCATTGATTCTGGAACTATGAAAAAAGACGGATATCATCCAAGCAGTAAAACCGGGGTTCTCAGGAAAGTAGCTGGAGCCAAGGAAACCACTAGATTATGTTGCCAACTCCATGCATCTCCCCAAGGAGTTCAAAAGCATGTGACGGCCATGACCTCATTCCAAAGCATCCCATCCACCAGAGGCAGGGAGATCAAACGGACCCAATGTGCAGATGGGAGAAATGAGCCCCCCACGGTGGGAAAAGGGCCTTGCAGCTGAAAGCTGAGTGGACTGCATAGACGAGGTGTTGAGTGAGAGCCAGGACTTTGAAAGAGGGCCGCACTGGGGCCTTTTTCAGGTGGGCATTTTGAGAGAGGCAGGAAAATAGTATCTTAGGGTAAATGGAGAACCTAGGTGTGCTTGTATTTGTCTCGGTTCCAGATGTAGCATGTAGCCTGTTTACTGGCGGGGGGCGGTGTAGGGAGAGAGTGCTTGTTCCTGAGGGACCAGGGAGGCAAGGAGGCAAGGAGACGTCTCAGGCTCCTGCAGACACACCCTTGATGAGAGGGCAAGAAAGCAGGTTAGGTGTGAGTGTGACATTGAAGACCCGTGGTGTAGCCTCTGGAGGAGAGGGCTGAGTAGTCGGAGTCAGGGACCACCCTCCTGCTCTCCGTGTTCCTCCCTTGCCCGCTCAGCATGCAGTTTCTGGAAGGGTCCTTGTGCCAGGGCCATCTGTGGTGTTGCTTCCTTCCCATCTTTCGCTGCCATCTCATCTGTATAGACCTTGGGTCGCCCCTTGGAATCCCCCTGGGGCCCAGGCCTTTCTACAGCCTGATACACAAAGCTGTCTCCACTTTTACTTCCTCCCCTAAGGAACGGCAAAAAGGGAGTTTCCATGTGGACTCCTGCTCCAGATTTGGCTGTGTCGCCCTCAGTGTCAGGACGGTCTCAGGTCACACCTTGGGAGCTGAGACCTTTGTGGAGATACAGGCTGGGCCTTACCAGGTGGGGGTGGGGGAGGAGCAGGAGGTGGATACCTGTGAGGCCCCGCCCCCGGAGGTAAGATAGGCCACACCCCTACCATCCTCATTGGTCCGCTGGCCTGGCCTCCCTCCCAGAGTGCAGGAGGATGCTTCATAGCCTGTCTGCAAATGGGTAAGGTTTAGGGGTTGATTTCTGATTTTTTACGAGGTGGAGAGCAGTAGAATCTGTGCAGGAATCTTCGAGACTGATGAGGAGTCTGTGTCTGTGGTAGCTAGATTCAGGCAGTATCTCCCACCTGCAGGTACCCATACCCTCTGCTGGCACATCAGGGGAGAATTCTGGTTTTCTGCGTCTCACGGAAGCACCAAGCGACCTCCAGCCGACTTGCAGGGTGTGCAGCTCAGGGACCTTTGAGATGACACTTTCACATGGGCCTCATTCTCTGCCTCATTCGTGCATGCTACTGGCATCTTCCCCCTTCCAGCACCCACCCATTTTTTCCTCCCCATCATTTGTGCTCTTGCTAAGATGATGACAGTGACCCAACCCCCAAGCATCCTCCCCCGACTTCTCTCCCTTCTTCCCTCTTGGCCCTCCAGAAACTGACCTCCGCCCGCTTGGGTCTTTGCTTGCAGGTGCAGCCCAAGTTCCGTTACCCCTTCTACTATGAGATGTGCTGGTATGTCTTGGAGAGATACGTGTACTGTGTGACCCAGCGCTCCTACCTCACTCAGGAGTACCAGAGAGAATCCATGCTTATTGGTGAGTGAACCTCAGGGAGCCCATGGCCTCGGCTGCGCAGCCGGGGCGGAAATTGTTTTTTCACTGGGGCTCAGAGAGTCTCTTGGGTTCGGGGGATTCTTTTGAACCAGAGTGCTGGGCAGAATTCTAGAGACCCTGTAGGGACAGACGTTTGTGTCAGCTTCCCACTTGGAATACAGGGTCCAAGAAAATGAACCCATTGATTTCAAAAGAGGCACGTCTGTGGCCTCCAGCCCATGACTATGCAAATACAGGGAGGGGCGTTCCTGGCGTGGTGGCTGAAATGGGATCATCCCACAGAGCATAGACTCCTGGTTCTTCGATTCCTTCATGGTCACCAGCTGATTTTTCCCTTTACACTGGGGATTGGTTGTTTTTTAATTTTTCAATCTGTTTAGGAGGAGGCCTGTGAGATGCAGCCAGTCCTCCAAAACCCAGGTTGCCTTTGAGCCGGCAGCAGAGGTGACCAGGGTCATGGTGCAAGATTGGAGGAGCAGGTTGAGGGTGTTACTAGCTGCGGCTACAGTGCCCTGCCCTGCTGCTGGGACTTAAAGGGACATCATCCCCCACCCCGCAACATGGCTCTGCCCTTGAATCTTGACTCACAAACGCCCGCCCTGAAGTTGCATCTGGCTGTGACAGCAAGCCCCGACCAGCAATCTAGAGGAAGAACGTGACTCTTCCCGGCTGTGTCCCTGCACTGTCGTTGCCGAGGAGTTTTCCGGGATATGGCGTCTGTGTGTTAGTCACAGCTTCTTTCTCATCACGGGATAGAAAGATGAGTCCGGCCTGTCTTCCTTGTGGGTCTGCATGCTTTTTCTCCACAGTCGCTAGGATTTTTAGATTCTTTTCTCTCCCTCACAGTAAGCCTTGTCCCTTCTTGACCTCTATCCTTATGACGTTTGGAGCTTCCAGGCTGGGCGTGTGATGGCGAGCCAGTGTTTCCGCTGGGGTCTTTCCTGAGAAGTCTTTGTCTGTGGGGTGTGTCGTGAGTCTCTTTCCCATCGGAGAATGCGATGTTCAGGGTTTGGAAAGTCCGGAATCTCTACAACCTGCTCCCAGCTCAGTAGCAGAGAAGCAAAATAATCCTGAAATAGCATGAGAGCCACCGTGATTGCAGTAACTCTGCGTCCCCCTGGGGACAGAGGCTGGGGAGCGCAAAAGGATTCCTCAGTGTCAGGAGTCTCCAGGCCAGGACGCGGAGGGTGGGCAGAAGATGAACATTTCCAGTTTCATTTGCAGGCATGAGAAGAAATCTTTTTTTTTTTTTTTTTTGAGTTGGAGTCTCACTCTGTCGCCCAGACTGGAGTGCAGTGGCACGCTCCCAGCCGCCGCAGCCTTGACCTGCTGGGCTCTGGTGATCCTTCTGCCTTTGCCTTCTAAGTAGCTAGAATTACAGGCGTGCACTACCACGCCCATCTGATTTTTTATTTATTGTAGAGACAAGGTCTCGCCAAGTTGCCCGGGTGGGTCTTGAACCCGCAGGCTCAGGCAATCCACTCGCCTCGGCCTCCCAAAGCGCTGGGATTACAGGGTGAGCCACCGAACCCGGCCGAGAAGAAATCTTGAGGCGGCAGTTGGGAACCAGTGCCCACTTTTTTTCTTACATTTTCTTGCCAGTGTTTTTGTCTTGGCTGTTCCAGTCTGTCTGCCAAAGAAATGGGGAGACAGGAGGGAGCCACCCTCCTTTCTCCAGTGCTGCTTGCGTGCCAGGAATTGTGCTCGGGGATACCTGTTTACTCCTCCACGGCCTTCAGGGGACGTTTTCTTAGCCCTGTATTTTTTGAATAGCTCTGTTGGGATGTAACTCACATACCATTCAATTCATCCACTTACAGTGCACAAAGTCTATCCCAGAATTGTGCAGCCATCCCTACAGTGGATTTTACATTTCCATCACCTCAAAGAGAAGCTTGTAGTCTAGCTACGGTCTCCTTATCTCTCCCCTCCCCTCAGCCCCAGGCAACGATTAATCTACTTTCTGTCTCCATAGATTCCCCCGTTCTAGACATTTCACACGAATGAAATAATTCACTATAAGCTGTTTTGACTTATTTGGAGACATTAAAAAATAAAGTGTCAGGTGTGTTCGGAGAGGTGAGGCAACCTGTGTGGGTACACGCAGCAGAGGTGGGATGTGAACCCCCATCTGACTGGCCCCGGCAAGATATCAACTATGAGGATTGTCAGAGAAGCTTGGTCTCTGGAGTAAAGGGGAGGCAGGGGGAGTGGAGGTTCCAGAGACTTCCAGCAAGGAGTTAGGCTTTCATCTGTCTTCCTTGTGACCCCTGCCTCCTGCAGATGCTTGCAGAAAGCCCAGCATAGACGGCTTCTCATCTGATTCCTGGCTAGAGATGGAGGAGGAGTCCTGTGAGCAGCAGCTCCAGGAGGAGGAGGAGAAGGAAGAGGAAGAGGGGGAGGGTGTGGATAAGGCTCCCAAGCCTCCCACCGATGGTCCTGCCTCGCCCACCAGCACCCCCTCCGAGGACCAGGAGGCCCCCGGGAAGAAGCCCAAAGCGCCTGCCATGCGGTTCCTCAAAAGGACTTTGTCCAATGAGTCGGAGGAAAGCGTGAAGTCCACCACGATGCCAGTAGACTACCCCAAGACGCCCACTGGCTCCCCTGCCACAGAGGTCGCCACCAAATGGACCCACCTCACTGAATTTGAACTGAAGGGCCTGAAGGCTCTGGTAGAGAAGCTGGAATCCCTCCCAGAGAACAAGAAGTGTGTCCCCGAGGGCATCGAGGATCCGCAGGCACTCCTGGAGGGCGTGAAGGTGGGCAGGGGGTGCGTCTGGGGCTGGGCGGCTGAGAAGGGCCTTGTGGGTTCTGTTCAGTCTGTGGCTTGGCTCAGGGGGTCTCGGTGCCTGTTCTGGGCCTCTGGCCAGGTGCTGGGAGGGGGCCTCTTTCCAAGGTACTCAGACACCAAGCCTGTCAAAGGTGTCTGAGCAGAGGTCGCCCTTAAGAGCTGCAGAGGAACCTTTTTTTTTTTGAGTCGGAGTCTCACTCTGTCACTCAGGCTAGAGTGCAGCAGCATGCTCACGGTTACTCCAGTGTCCACCTGCTGGGCTCAGGTGATTCTTCCGCCTCAGCCTTCCAAGTAGCCGGAACTACAGGCGTGCGCTATCACACCAGACTAATTTTTGATTTATTGTAGAAATGAGATCTCACCAAGTTGCCCAGGATGGTCTTGAACCCATGGGCTCAGACAATCCTCTCACCTTGGCCTCCCAAAGTGCTGGGATTACAGGCTTGAGCCACCAAGGAACCTCTTGATGGATGCAGGCTCTGTGGCTGACATCCTTTGTCAGCACTTGGAAACTTGAGGTCTGGCTGGCAGCAGGTGTGATGTGTGCAGCAGTAGTGCTGTGTTGGGTGTGAGAGCCAGACTCCTCTGTCTTTGTCAGGAAGTCTTGCTGTTCCGGGCTGGCCTCCTTGGAGCAAGCATCAGTTCCATGTGAGCAGGTTGGATAACTCCGTGGTCTACGACACGGCTTGTAAACGTGGGCAACATGTAGTCTCCTGCGATTCAGAGGTCTTCACTGTCATCTGCATTTAACCGACTACCCCAAGGAAGTAGGCTCAGAGAGGTTGAGGGACATGCCTGAGGTCACAGAGCAGGTAGATGGTGGCGCTGGTTTGAGGACCGAGGGGTGATGCCAGAGTTCCTGTGTGTATAACTATACGGAACTGCCTTCTGTCTCAGCATTGGCAAGGCTTTTTGGTGGGAGGCCTTGTGGGCATTTGGATTTCCTTCCCAATGTCTGATGCCCAATGTCAGCTGCCTGGCGGAGTTGGAAACTGAATTTAAGTTTCTTCTTCGATGGCTGCAGACTACCCAGAACCTGGTAGTTCACTTATTTATTTAGGAAACATTGTGTCAGACCCTTAAGTCCAGAAGTTCAAGGTTGCAGTGAGCTATGATCGCACCTGTGAATAGCCACTGTACTCCAACCTGGACAACAGAGCGTCTCAAAAGAAAACCGATCTAACATTTGTTTGTTTTTTTTTAATTCAAAGTAACATTAAGACTTCCTTCCCTTAAGGGGCTTTTTGGGGTCTAGCTGAGGGGACCTGAGGCCAACGTCAGGTAGCCTGACAGGTGTCACCAGTACAGGGAGCTAGTGTGTAAAGTCATTAATCCAGGTATACTTCGTTTTATATAGCAGATGGGTCCGTTCCAGGTACCGTGAAATTTTAATCTTACAATCCAGGGGGACTTGCTAGGTAATAGAACTCTGTGACGAATAACCCTATAAAGCAAATCTTGTTAATGGGTCTGTTTCACTGATTCTTGACTCTTTTGAGAGTTTTATGAAAATAATGGGCCAGGTTCGGTGGCTCAGCCTGTAATGCCAGCACTTTGGAAGGCTGAGGTCAGTGGATTGCCTGAGCCCGTGGGTTCGAGACCCACGCAGGCAACTTGGCGAGACCTCGTCTCTACAACTAAAAAAAAAAAAAAAAGAATTAGCCGGGCATGGAAGTGCGCGCCTGTAGTTCTGGCTACTTGGAAGGTTGAGGTGGAAGGATCGTTGGAGCCCACCAGGTCGATGCTAGGGTAGCTGTGAGCGTGCCGCTGCACCCCAGCCTGGGTGACAGAATGAGACTCCAACTCAAAAAAAAAAAAAAAGAAAATAATGGACTCCCTCCACCTCCCAGAGTATGATTAAACATAAAATTTTATGTGCAATGTTATGTTCCTGAACCCCAGTTGAAAACCTCCCTAATCTTTTGATACGGATTTTTGTATATTTTCCAAAATATACAAAATATATTTTGTATATTTTAAGGTTTCCTTTAGGAAACCTTAAAATTCTGTCATATGATTACTTTTTTTCTTCCATAATCCTGCAAAGTGAAAACAAGGTATTTTCATCAGTAATAAAATAATAATGTTAGGATCCCAAAGTGTTGTAAATAAGTTAAAAAATTCATCTGAAGAGGAAATATTGTTCCATACTTTTAGAAAAGCCTTTTAAATTTTAAAAGCATCTTTATGTCTCTTTAATGCGTAGTGTTCCCGGCTCCTGGTCAGAATCCTTTCTAGGGTTGAAACTTGGCCCCTGCTACCCCTCACCTATCCCCTCTTGATGGGCCTCTGAGGCTGGATTCATCCTAGACGCCTTGGTGGTGTGGAAGAGGCCTGGGGTAGGGGCCTAGGTAAGATACAAGGAGCCCAGGTCTCTCCTTTGCCTATATGGGGTCATTGGCAGCTTGTAGTAATGTGTGGTGATGCATTGCATTGATTATGTGCCATTGGAGGTGTTTTCTTTTTTTTTTAATGTTTATTTTAAAGATATGAGGTACAATTCAGGGTTAGGTATACAAATGTTCATTCAGGTACCCTTGTTTATGAGGTGTGCCCCCTGCCCCAGGGAGATTCCCACTACTGCTGATCCTGGTACTTTTTTTTTTTTTTTGAGTCAAAGTCTTACTCTGTTGCCCAGGCTGGAGTGCAGTGACACGCTCACGACCACCCCAGCGTCAACCCACTGGGCTCAGGCGATCCTTCCACCTCAGCCTTCCAAGTAGCCAGAACTACAGGCATGCGCTACCACACCCAGCTAATTTTTTGATATATGGTAGCGATGAAGTCTCACCAAGTTGCCCAGGCTGGTCTCAAACCCCTGGGTTCAGGTAGTCCTCTTGCCTTGGCCTCCCAAAGTGTGGGATTACAGGCTTGAGCCACTGTACCCAGCCTGGGGTACTTTTATTGTCCCCATTTTTTTTGCACAGAAAATACAGTTTATTTAAAAAATTAGAAAGAGAGAAAGAGGAGATTCACTTCTCCAAGGTAGGGAAGGGACCAAAGCTGAAGAAAACATGACCACATCATAACTCAGCAAGGCAATGGCTGCAATGACTTGGCAGTGGCCTTTCCCCATTTTACGAATGAGAAAATTAAGATTCAGAGAGATTAAGTGACTTACTGTAGACTACCATGTTGTTCCATGGGGGAATTTGTGTGCCCATCCGCTACCCCATATTGCTTTATTGGTGACTGTAGGGAAGGCGTTTTTCTCCTTTTTGTTTGAGTTGGAATCTTACTCTGTTGTCCAGGCTGGAGTGCAGTGGCACGCCCAAGACCATTGCAGCCTCGACCTGCTGGGCTCAGGTGATCCTTCCGCCTCAGCCTTCCAAGTAGCTGGAACCACAGATGTATGCCACCATGCCTGGCTAATTTGGTTCTTTTAAAAAATTTATTGTAGAGATGAGGTCTTGCCAGGTTGCCCAGGCTGGTCTCAAACCCCTGGCCTCAGGCAATCCTCTCGTTTCGGCTCTCGAAATGCTGGGATTAAAGAAATTAGCCGCTGTGCCTGGTCATTTTTCTCCCCTCTCAAGAGGCCATCCCAAATTTAGAGAGGAGATATTGAAGTGACTGATTACGCTCTCTTTACAGAAAATGCAACAGATTTGGGCCTGGGACGGAAGTCGTACATTGGCAGCCTTTGGTCCAAATCCAACCTCTAGACATCGCATTTGGCCTGCACAGTATTAAAATAGACTTTTGAAATTAGTTGCCAACATTCAATAAGAATCTGGAGAGTCATATAAAATAGGCTGGCTCTCCTGACCCATGTTTCTGACTGGCTACAGTCAGCAGGAAATGAGTAGCAGCTGACCCCATGTGCCCCAGTCTCCATTGTGCCCTACCGCCTTCCTGAGTGTTATTGTTTACTATTAGGTTTGCACATCTTTTTAATATAATTTGGTCATTTCGCTCTTTTTTTTTTTTTTTTGGTGTCAGAGTGACTTATTCTTTTTTTTTTTTTTTTTTTGAGTTGGAGTCTCACTCTGTCGCCCAGACTGGAGTACAGTGGCCGCTCCTGGCCACCGCAGCCTTGACCTGCTGGGATCCGGCGATCCTTTCCGCCTCAGCCTTCCGAGTAGCCGGAATTACAGGCGTGCGCTACCACACCTGGCTAATTTTTTATTTATTGTAGAGATGAGGTCTCGCCAAGTTGCTCAGGCGGGTCTTGAACCCGTGGGCTCAGACAATCCACTCACTCAGCCTCCCAAAGGCGCGGGATTACAGGCTGAGCCACCGAGCCCAGCTAGAGTCTTATTCTTTTGCCCAGACTGGAGTGCAGTGGCATGCTCATGGCCACCACAGCCTTGACTTGCTGGGCTCAGGCGATCCTTCTGCCTCAGTCTTCTAAGTAGCTGGAACTACAGGTACATACCACCACACCTGGCTACTTTCTTGATTTATTGTAGAGATGAGGTCTCACCAAGTTGTCCAGGCTAATCTAGAACCTGTGGGCTCGGGCAAGCCTCTTGCCTCCACCTCCCAAAGGGCTAGAATTACAGGCATGAGCCACTGTGCCCACTTAGTTCATTTTTTGAACTTACCTATCTTTAGAGGTATTTCTGTTCTTGAGCCTGTTTGAGGGGTCTCTTTTCAGGCAGGAGAACTTAAAAATTTGGCGGCCAAGCCTCCTTAGTGCCCCAGGAAAATCAGAACCTCTGCTAGCATCTCTAAATGCTGTGTGGCCAAGTGCCTGGATGGAGGAAGTGAGTTCCATTGTCTCTTGCGGAGCAGGGGAGTTTTCAGTTCTCCTGGAAGGCCATCAGTCCCTCATTGTCCTTGGAGACCCAGAAAAGATTTTGAATCCAGGACTGACAGCTTCAGGGTGGGAAGGTTTTCACGTGGGGTGGGAAGCCTCTTCTTCCTGGCTGCACACTCAGACACCTTTGTTCTATGCTCAGCTGTTGGGGGTTCTTTTGCATTGACTGAAAAATAAGAAACAGCTCGGGAACGTGGCTCCGTGATGGAATTCATAGCTGATGCCCACTTCCTCCATTAGCATTGAGGATGGTGTTTCTGGCCTGCGGTGATTTCCCCTGATGACTGATTGACCAGTTACGATCTTTGACTTGTGTCCTAAGAAGTTGGCCCCTCTCTGTTTCTCTGGGACCTCAAAAACTGCTGCACATGGTGGCTTATTGTAACCAGAACCCCTAGGATTGGAGACAGTCCCCGAGGAGACTGTCCTGAGGTGGCTAGGCTTTGGCTTTTACTGAAAATTCCTTTTTCCTTTTATTTGTCATGTATTTTGTTTAAATTGTGGTAAGATACACATAACATAAAATTTATCATTTTATTTCATTTTTAAAATTTTTATTTTATGAATTGGGCTTTCACTCTGTCGCCCAGACTGAAGTACAGTGGCACAATCATGGCTCATTGCAGCCTTCACCTCCTGGGCTCAGGTGATCCTCCTGCTTCAGCCTCCCAGGTAGCTGGGACGATAGGCACACACTGCCATGCCCAGCTAATTTTAAAATGTATTGTAGAGATGAGATTTGGCCAAGTTGCCCAGGCTGGTCATGAACCCCTGGGCTTAGCCTCAAAGTGCTGGTTTGACAGGTGTGAGCCACCATGCCGGTCCTTTATCAAAGTTTTAAGTGTGATGGTGTTACATAATCAGTGTAAAATAATTAAACACGATAGGCCAGAGGATAGAAAGAAAATGCTCTCACCTCATTTTTCTTTTTTTTTTTTTTTTTTAGTTTGAGTCTCACTCTGTCACCCAGACTGGAGTGCAGTGGCCGCTCCCGGCCACCACAGCCTCGACCTGCTGGGCTCCGGCGATCCTTCCGCCTCAGCCTTCCGAGTAGCCGGAATTACAGGCGCATGTTACCACGCCCGGCTGATTTTTTTATTTATTGTAGAGATGAGGTCTCGCTGCCCAGGCGGGTCTCGAACCCGCGGGCTCAGGCAATCCACTCACCTCAGCCTCCCAAAGGCGCGGGATTACAGGCTGAGCCACCGAGCCCGGCTGCTTTTCTCTCTTAAAACTTTCTTTTTTGTATTCGTACCACTAAGTCTGTCTTACTCTTTGTTGTGGGTGGAACCTTTGAAAGTTGAGTTTGTCCTTTCAGCCATCCTGACACCCGTACCTCAGTGACTTGCCTTGAGGAGCCTGGATTTAGATTCAAACTGAAATGAACATCTTCTTTAATTGAGTTTGTGAAAGGAAAGGAGATTCCAGCATCTTGTAAAAGTCTAGCTAAGAAAACTGTTTGCTTCTTCACCTTTGTGAGGAGCTGGCACTGAGGGCCTTCAGTGACTCGCTCCTTTAAGAACTTATTCTGGGCCGGGTGCAGCGGTTGAGGCCTATATTCCCAGCACATTGGGAGGCTGAGGTGAGAGAATTGCCCGAGCCCACAAGTTCGAGACCAGTCTGGGCAATTTGACCAGACCTCATCTCTACAATAAATCAAAAAATTAGCCGGGCATGATGGCACATGCCAGTAGTTCCACCTACTTGGAAGGCTAAGGCAGAAGGATCACCTAAGCCCAGCAGGTCGAGGCTGCAGTGGCTGTGAGCATGCCACTGCAATCTAGCCTGGGCGACAGAGTGAAACGCTGACTCAAAAAAAAGAACTTATTCTGATGGACATGCCAGGATATTGGCCTGAATGAAATGGGAAGAATAGGAAACCATGACACAGGTCCTTGACAACTTGGTTTCTGCTCTTAACTACTTGCTGTGTGGCCTTGGGCAAGCCAATTCACCTTTCTGTTTCTCCACATGTAAAATGAGAATCTTGGACTAGATGTGTTTCTTCCTTATGGGGATCAGACTCTGTGGTTCTCTGGGCTTTGTGAAACCCTTAACCTTCATGAAACCTGAGTGTCCTCGTTGTAACCTGGGTATAACAACAAGGACCTGTGTCATTAATTTTTTTTCTTTGAGTCAGGGTCTCAGTCTGTCACCCTGGCTGGAGTACAGTGGCATGCTCACAGCTCACTGCAGCCTCGACCTCCTGGGCTCAGGCAATCCTTTTGCTTCAGCATTCCAGGTATCTGGGATTACAGGCACATGCCACCATGCCCGGCTAATGTTTTGATTTTTCCTAGAGATGAGGTCTCACTGTGTTGCCTAGGCTGGGCTCAAGCAATCCTCTCGTCTTGGCTTCCCCCAAAGTGCTGGGATTATAGGCGTGAGCCACCTCACCTGGCCCCCATGTCACTGAATTATTCTGGGAAGCACTGAGGTCATGAGCACAGTGCACATAGCCTGTTATCAGGAAAAGATGGCTGTCCTTAAGTAGCAGTCAAAGGAGAGCCAGACTGGCTTTGGCCAGCTCTCCATACTTCTAGGCTCCTTCCCCTTCCTGTCTCACAGTGGCCTCTCATACCTCCTTCGGGATAAAGACTCTGTCTATATCGGCTTCCCAGGTCTGACATAGCAGAGTACCGCACCTTGGGTGGCTTAAGCAGTAGACATGTGTCCTCATGGTTCTGGAGGCCAGGATCCTGAAATCAAGGTATGGGCAGGGCCATGCTTGCTCTGAAGGCTCTAGGGAGGCCTATCCCTGCTTCCTCCACCTTCTGGTGTTTGCTGAAAGTCCTAGGTGCTCTTGGCTTGCAGCATCTTCACGTGAGGCTTTCCTCTGACAACAGTCCTTGGATCAGGGCCCACTCGAAGACAGCATGACCTCATTGTCACGTGATTAAATCTGCAAAGATTTCACGGTCACATTCTGAGGCTCTGGGTGCGCGTGAGTTTTTGTTTTTGGTTTTTTTTGAGTTGGAGTCTCACTCTGTCGCCCAGACTGGAGTGCAGTGGCACGGTCCCAGCCACCGCAGCCTCGACTGGCTGGGCTCTGGCGATCCTTCTGCCTCAGCCTTCCAAGTAGCTGAAACTACAGGCACGCGCCACCACGCCCGGCTAATTTTTGGTTTATTGTAGAGATGAGGTCTCGCCAAGTTGCCCGGGCGGGTCTTGAACCTGCGGGTTCAGGCAATACACTCACCTCGGTCTCCCAAAGCGCTGGGATTACAGGCTGAGCCACCGAGCCCGGCTGTGAGTTTTAAGGGGTGTAATATTCAACCTGCTACATCGTCTGTTCCCTGTCTTCTCATGGAGGGACAACCACAAATCAGTGGACAAAGTGATTCATAGGAATCTGGGACTCACCTTGCATGCTATCCATCCTAGAAGAATCTACACTTCCAGCCAGATCTCAGGAGGGAGCCATGGCTCCTGATGGGAGGGGAGGAAGACGTGTGACTCCCTGGGCAGATTTAGTCCTCTAATAAGTGGCGAATGACTGGGAAATAGCTGAGCGTAGGTGCCATGGCTCACCCTATCATCCCAGCACATGGCGAGACCTCATCTCTACAATAAATCAAAAAATTAGCCGGGCATGGTGGTACGCGCCTGTAAGTCCAGCTACTTGGAAGCTTGAGGCAGAAGGATTGCCTGAGCCCAGCAGGTTGAGGCTGCGGTGGCCGTGAGCATGCCACTGGACTCCAGCCTAGGCGACAGAGTGAGACTCCAACTCAAATAAATAAATAAATACTTAAAATTAAAGGCGCAACAGTGCTGGCTGTCTGACCTCTATATCTTGCCATTCTGTAAGTCAACAATCCCCAGGAAGGGCCCCTTCAAGGGGCAGGTGTGTTCTGGGGTCAGTCACTTGAGGACCCTAAGAGAGAAAAGCTGGGCACACCTTCCACAGCCACGGATTTCACAAGCACCCGCGCTCGACCCTAAACCGGCCCGTTCTCATTCCGCGGTGTCTGAAGTAACAATGATAATATCAGCTGTAGTTTACTGAGCACTTAAAGGCACTGTGCTAAGACCTGACACGTGTCACCTCCCTGAGTCCGTGAGTCCTCATGACCATGACTAGTGTATTCCTGCTACTCCCACTGTACTGCGTCCCCCAAGATTATTCAGCTGTTAATGGATGGCACAGGGGTTTCAACCTGACTCCAGAAACTTTGGTCTTAAAAAAATAACACCTGGCCAGGTGCCGTGGCTCATGCCTATAATCCCAGCATTTGGGGAGGAGAAGGTAAGAGGACTGCCGGAGCTCAGGGGTTCACGAGACCAGCCTGAGCAAGCTGGTGAGACCTCGTCTCTACAGTAAATCAAAAAGTCAGCTGGGCTTGGTGGGACATGTCTGTGGTTCCAACTACTTGGAAGGCTGAGGCGGAAGGATTCCCTGAGCTCAGCAGGTTGAGGCTGTGGTGGCCTTGAGCATGCCACTGTATTCCAGTCTGGGTGTCAGAGGGAGACTCTGGGTCAAAAAAAAAAAAAAAATTAAAAAAAATAACACCTGTGGGCTAGGCATGGTTGGCCTATGCCTTGTAATCTGAGAGTTTTGGAAGGCTGAGGCCAGAGCATCACTTGAGACTAGGAGTTTGAGAAAAAATAACACCTATGTGGATGATACACTTTTTTTTTTTTTTTTTTAGAGTTGGGTCCCACTCTGTCACCCAGGCTGGAGTGCAGTGATACAGTGATGGCACACTGTAGTCTCTAATTGCTGGGCTCAGGTAAGCCTTCTGGCTCAGCTTCCTGAATAGCTGGGGCTACAGGTGCATGCCATCATGCCCAGCTAATTTTTTTATTTTTTGTAGAGTCAGAGTTTCGCTATGTTCTCCGGGTTGGTCTCTAACTCCTGGCCCCAAGTGATCTTCCTGCCTTAGCCTCCCAAAGCTCTGAGATTACAGGCCCGACTGGGATAATGTACTCTTAGTTTAGAATTATTTTTTTCCTATAATATTTGGGGCTTTGGCCAGGCGTAGTGGCTCACACCTGTAATCCCAGCACTTTGGGAGGCCAAGGTGAGAGAAATGCTTGAGCCCAGGAGTTCAAGACCAGCCTGGGCAACATAGTAAGACCTCATCTCTACAAAACAGATATTAACTTTTTTAAATATTAAAGTATTTTTATATTAAAATAGTTGGAGTTTTATGTGAAAGCAATACAATTAATCTCCATTTTAGTGTTAAGAGAAAAAGTTACACTTGAAAGCAATAACTCTTGTTTCTTCCAGCCCCATAATTCCACATGACCCCATTAATTCCAAGCTGTCATATAATTCCATGCAACAAGAAAGGTGGCTGTCTACAGTGAGCTGGCATTTCCACCCCAAGCTGACACTGTGGCAGCCAGAGGAGTGTGGAGTTGTGGGAGAGAGTGGCGTCACCTGCATTAATAATGAGACCTGCAAAAGCGTGCCAAGGGGTATCTGGCAAAGATCCTCTCACCTTCAGCTGGTCTCTGCCTAGGTAGGCATGAGTCCTTCAAAATCTTACAACGCACTCAGTTCTTTTCTTTTTTTCTGAGTCGGAGTCTCTGACCCAGACTGGAGTGCAGTGCCACGCTCATGGCCACTTGACCAGCAGGTTGATCCTTCTGCCTCAGCCTTCCAAGTAGCTGGAACTACAGGCACCCACCATCATGCCAGCTAATTTTTTGATTTATTGTAGAGATGAGATCTCGCCATGTTGCCCAGGCTGGTCTTGAACCCCTAGGCTCAGGTAATCCTCTCACCTCTGCCTCCCAAAGTGCTGGGATAACAGGCTTGAGCCACCGCGCCTGGCAGTCATTTTTGTTTTTTAGTAGGAGTCTCACTTAGTTACCTAGGCTGGAGTGCGGTGGCACGTTCGCGGCCACCGCAGTCTCAAACTGCTGGACTCAGGCCATCCTTCTGCCTCAGCCTTCCAAGAAGCTGGAACTGCAGGTGAGCACCACCATGCCTGGCTAATTTTTTGATTTATTGTCGAGACGTAGTCTTGCCAAGTTGCCCAGGCTGATCTTGAACCCCTGGACTCAGGCAATCCTCTCTCCTTGGCCTCCCAAAGTGCTAGGATTACAAGCGTGAGCCGTGGCACCTGGCCTAAGGAAGAGGTCTTAAGAGACTCAAGGTGGCCAGGCGTGGTGGTTCACATCTGTAATTGCAGCACTTTGACAGGCTGAGGTGGGAGGATCGCTTGAGGCCAGGAGTTCAAGACCAGCCTGGGCCACGTAGTGAGATACCATCTCTACAAAAAAATAAATAAAATAAAATCAGTTAAAAAGCAAAAAGAGAGAGAGAGAGACCCAAGGTGCACTGATGCCTGGTGGGGGATTCTTCCTCATAGAAAGGGGGAGGGGACCCCTGAGACTTCCAGTTCTCTGGCGTCGGGGTCTGAGCTGCCCTGTGCCATGTCTCCCTGTTATCAGCTGTGATCTGTGATCCTTCCCCATGTCGTCTCTGCCTTATTAGAACGGTGGTGGTATTTTTAGTCACAACATAGATGGAGTTTCTAATGATCAACGTCCCTCCCTGGGGAACAGTGGAACCTGGCTGGATTCATGGTTAACTAATTAAGCTCTTTGGGAGAAATTGGCATGGGGGAACAGGCCCAAGCCATCCACTGTCTGTGGTTATCTTGTTAGGTCAAACCCAGGGCAGTTCCCAGCAGAAGGGTCGGGTGGCCTGATCTTTCAGAATGCCTGCCCTGGGCTTTCGAGGGGAGAAGGCTTGCAGGGTGTAAATAACCCTTAGGACCCTGAGTTGGTGTGGGCACCCAGCCTTCTTCCTATCTGTGCGCCAGAGAGTGGGTACATTCAGGAGGAGCCTTGGGAAGCCAGTGACATGATTCTCTTCAGCACAATCTATTTCTCAGTGACAAAAATCTCCAATGAGAGGAATCTCCTTTTCCTAGGGCCTGTCACTTGCAAATGAATATTCTTCCCCGAGGGAGAGAGAGCGTCCAGGGCGCCCCCTGGTGGCCATAGAGGGTCACGCACAGAGGGGAACACAGGCTGTGAAGAATTTTTTAAAACCAGTTTTTAGGCCGGGCTTGGTGGCTCAGCCTGTAATCCCAGCACTTTGGGAGGCGAGTGGATTGCCTGAGCCTGCGGGTTCGAGCTCTCGAGACCAGCCTGGGCAACTTGGTGAGACCTTGTCTCTACAATAAATCAAAAATTAGCTGGGCATGGTAGCTTGTGCCTGTAGTTCCAGCTACTTGGACGGCTGAGATGGAAGGATCACCTGAGCCCAGCAGGTTGAGGCTATAGTGGCTGGGAGCGTACCACTGCGCTCCAGTCTGGGTGATGGAGTTAGTCTCCAACTCAAAAAAAAAAAAAAAAAAATTAGGGCTGGGCCTGGTGGTTCACGCCTATAATCCCAGCACTTTGGGAGGCCAGGGTGAGAGAATCGCCTGAGCTCATGGGTTTGAGACCAACCTGGGCAACTTGGGGACACCTCCACTCTACACTAAATCAAGAAAAATTAGCCAGACGTGGTGGCGCGCACCTGTAGTTCCAGCTTCTTGGAAGGCTGTGGCAGAAGGATCGCCTGAGCCCAGCAGGTTGAGATTGCAGTGGCCGTGAGCATGCCACTGCACTCCAGCCTGGGTGACAGAGTGAGACTCTGACTCCAAAAAAAAAAAAAAAAAAAAGAAAAGTAAGTAAATAATTAATGAATAAATTGGCGGTATTGTTGTTATTTTGAGTCAGGGTCTCCCTCTGTTGCCCAGGCTGGAGTGTGACAGAAGGATCAACCTCCTGGGGTCAGGCAATCCTCATACCTCAGCCTACTGAGTAGATGAGATTACAGACACAGGCTACCAAGCCCAGTTAATTTTTACATTTTTTTGCAGAGATGAGGTCTCACTATGTTGCCTAGGCTAGTCTTGAGCTCTTGTACTTAAGCAGTTCTCCCACCTCGGTCTCCCACAGTGCTGGGATTACAGGCGTGAGCCACTGCGCCCTGCTTATGAATAAATTATTATTTGTTGTTATTAATGTATTAATTATGACTAGTACCTGTAACTCCAGTCAGCCATTGCTTTTTGTAAGCAGATATTCCTCTAAAGAGGCCTCCACCCCAATGTTTATGAATTCCAGATTCCAGCTCTGATGTCAAAATGACAAGAAATTTTGAGACAATTCAAAAGGAAACTCAAAGAACAAAGGCGAGTTTTATTTTCAATCACATGCAGAGCTGTGTTTGCAAACTGGTGGGTCCTGGGCCAAATCGGTACACAGATATGTTTGGTTCACCGTTGTTTTCTAAAATGTCTCAATCACTTGCCAACATTTAGAGAGATTTCAAGTTAATCTCGGATCTTTGATTTTTTCTGAAAAATCAGAGATCTGGTGGGACTTTAATTTCCATAGGAGGTAAGTTGGAATTGAGTCACATTTGTCCTCTAAATGGAGTATGTGCTTTCCAGTTTGCCACAGGACTCACTATTCCCTATTGTCCTGGTGTGCTTACATTTTATTTACTTTACTGCCTGCTTCCTGGAAGCATTTGAGTTTGTTACCTATGTCCTGGAGTTTGGAATTGGGCCAAGGGTGTGGAAAGTCCTGTGGAAGTAATGCTCCCTTCCCCAACCATTTGGGACCCACATATGAGGGTGGAATGGAAAGGCTTTAGTCATGGAGCCTATTTCTGGAAAGCCCCCCCCCCCGTTTTTGAGTTGGAGTCTCATTCTGTTGCTCAGGCTGGAGTGTTGTGGCATGATCATGGCTCACCGTAGCCTTGACCTACTGGGCTCAATCCTTCTGCCTCAGCATCCCGAGTACCTGGGACTACAGGCATGTGTCACCATGCCCGGGTATTTTTATTTTTTATTTTTTTGTTTTTTTGAGTTGGAGTCTCACTCCTTTGCCCAGGCTGGAGTGCAGTGGCACGCATGCTCATGGCCACCCCAGCATCGACCTTCTGGGCTCCAGTGATCCTTCCGCCTCAGCCTTCTGAGTAGCCGGAACTACAGACACGTGCTACCACGCCCAGCTATTTTTATTTTATTGTAGAGACAAGGTCTCACCCAGTTGCCCGGGCTGGTCTCGAACCCGTGGGCTCAGGCAATTAACTCGCCTCGGCCTCCTAAAGTGCTGGGATTACAGTCTGAGCCACTGAGCCCTGCCTTGATTTTTTTTTTTTTTTTTTTTTTTTTTTTAAGAGACAAGGTCTTGCTGTGTCGCCCAGGCTAGTCTTGAACTCTTGGGCTCAAGCAATCCTCTCACCTCACCCCGCCCCCCAACGTGATGAGATTACAGGCTTGAGCCACTGTGCCTGGCCTGATTGGCATTTTTTTTAAAAATTGCTATTAATAGATTTTATTTTTGAGAGCAGTTTTAGATTCACAGAAAAGTTCAGCAGATAGTAAAAAGAGTTCCCACAGATACCCCCTTGCCTAATTATCCTCTATCTTTAACATCTTACACGGTTAGTGTAATACGTTTCTTACAATTTATAAGCCAGTATTGATTAATACTACTAAAGTCTGTAGTTTATTCCAATTTCCATAGTTTTTACCTAATGTTCTTTTTATGTTCTAGGATCCTACACAATATATGATACCACAGTTCGTCGTCTTAGCTTTCTCTTGGCCGTGAGAGTTTCTTAGGCTTGCTTTGTTTTTGATGACCTTGACACTTTTGAGGCTATGGTGTACTGGTCAGGCATTTTGTACATTGTCCCTCTTTTAGGATTTGCGGCTTTATTTTATTTTTGTTTTGTTTATTGGAAGTTTACTACATGTTAGTCATTGTGCAGGGCTTTGGGATATGCTAGTGAATTAAGACATTTTATTTTTTGAGTCAGGATCTCACTTTGCTGCCCAGGCTGGAGTGCAGTGGCATGATCATGGCTCACTGCAGCCTCCACATTCTGGACTCAGGTGATCCTTCCACCTCAACTCCTGAGTAACTGGAACTACAGGTGTGCACCACCATGCCTGGCTAACTTTTGGATTTCGTGGTAGAGACGAGGTCTTGCTCTTTTGCGTAGGCTGGTCTTGAACCTCTGGGCTCAAGCAATCCTCCTGCCTCAGCCTCCCAAAGTGCTAGGATTATAGGCGTGAGTTGCTGTGCCCGGCTAAGACATTTTATAAATAGCATTTAAACATCACTGATATTGACTGTGGGACTTTGAGAAAGCTGAATATGCTGGGGCTGGGATTTGAACCACTGTGCTGTTGACTGCCTTCTGTGGGAGGGGGGAAGGGAATACTTCTGGCTGGTTTGAGGTAATAGGCACATCTTGAGAAATCGGGCAACTAAATGATAACCAGGAGAGTCGGACAATAAGCAGAGTAAATTAGAAGTGAATTGGAAGTGGGTGAAGTGGGTTAGGGAAAGTGAGTTAAAATAATCTTCACCAGTCAGGCTCGGTGGCTCAGTCTGTAATCCCACGCCTTTGGGAGGCTGAGGTGAGTGGATTGCCTAAGCCCGAGGGTTCGAGACTCGCCTGGGCAACTTGGTGAGACCTCATCTCCACAATAAATCAAAAATTAGCCGGGCGTGGTAGCGTGCGCCTGTAGTTCCAGCTACTTGGAAGGCTGAGGCGGAAGGATCGCTGGAGCCCAGCAGGTCGAGGCTGCGGTGGCCGGGAGCGGCCACTGCACTCCAGTCTGCGCGACAGAATGAGATTCCATCTAAAAATAATAATAATAATAATAATAATCTTCACCCACATTTATCTTCTGAGCTCTTCCTGTTATGTGCTTCTGTGTGATTTACTCTGTTCTTAATGTCTTGAAATAATGCTTTTGTATAATTCAAAAATTCATGGTTGAGGTTCAGAATAGCCCAGTGACAGGTCTGTGTCCCTCAGTGCATTTGTGTGTGTGTGTGTGTGTGTGCGGCATGTTGTGGATGCAGCCAAATAAAACCCTGTGTGGGTGTTCATGGAGAGGAAAGAGTGGTACCAGAGAGTGGGATTTAGGGGCTCTGCCCTCCTGAGCCTGGATACTGCACCTGTAAGTTAGGTGTTAGATGTTTTAGTAGAGTGGTTTCTCACACCTGAAGGAGTTTCTAAAGTCCAGTCACACCCAAAGCCACAATCTGGTAGAGTCAGAATTACCCTTGAAGAACCTTCCAACTACTCACCAAGGAATGAGCCCAATGTGCCATGGTGGAGACCCCCCCACCCAGCCTGGCAGAATGTCCAACGCGGCCCATTTTCCTGCCAGCATGTGGCCAGATGGCTCCATCCTTGGTCAAACCAGATCAACAACCTGCTTGTTTAGGGCTCTTGGTGCAAAGAACAATGACACGTCTTTACACGTCGGGGTTTGGGTATACACGGAGGTGACTGTCGGAAGGACAGAATCAGAGCTTCGTGAAGGTTCTGTTTCTCTGAGTGTGTTGTTGAATTTGTATACATCAGAGGATCCGCGGTGCCCCTGCCTGCCCCTCCCAGGATACCTGGTAAGAATTAAGTGAGATCCTGCGCGTGACAGTGTGTGATGCTCTGAACAAGTACTTGGTGTCATAAGTGTGATTGTGGATGACACATGGAAGTCATAGGGAAGTAGGTGATCTGCTTTTCCTAATTTTTTTTTTGGAGAGGGGATGTTGTGTGTTTTGCGGACCCCAGGGCACCCTGGTGACTTGATTTCTGTCGAATGTGTGGGTGGTGATGAAGCTGTGGGTAGACATTGACTTGTGGAGAGTTCTCCGTCACGTGGACCTCCACCCACTTCAGAGACCTCCCCTTCATGCTGGCTAATATGGCTCCTTTTTTTTTTTTTTGCCACAGAATGTCCTGAAGGAGCATGCTGATGATGACCCCAGTCTGGCCATCACTGGGGTCCCTGTGGTCACTTGGCCAAAGAAGACTCCAAAGGTAAGACAGACTTCCCGCAGCTGGGAGACTGCCTCCCACTGCCTTTCCCATCTCCTGTAGGACGAATGTCGGCCGTCTTTTTGGATGGGGAGGGCTTCTGAGAGAGGACACCCTGGTGAAGATGAACGGTTTGTTCAAGTGTTTGCTGAGGACACTGCATGCAGTGCCCCCTGGTGGTCACATGGAAGATTGTGGGTCACTCCCTTTCCCCATCATCTGGAGGATTTTCTTTCCTTCCTTACCTCACTCCCTTGCTTCTTTCTATCCTTTCTTTCTTGTCCTCTAGCTTTTTCATGGACAGCGTTTCCCTCTTTGGAAAGTAACTTTTTTCTCTTTGTAAAACTAATTGATGCTCAACATAAAAATGTCTGATTCTTGCTGGGCATGGGGGTTCACCCCTGTAATCCCAGCACGTTGGGAGGCTGAGGTAGGAGGATGACTTGAGGCCAGGAGTTTGAAACCAGCCTGGGCAACATAGTAAGAGCCTGTTTCTAAAAAATAAATAAAATAAAATAGTTTAAAAAGTCTCATCAAACAGGAAAGGATAAAGATACTAAGAAGAATAGTTACATCATTGAGAACTTAATTGGAGCAGGTTAGTATTGGCCAGTCTGCCATATCCCTTATCCAATCAATTGTGATTCTCGGTATATGTATACTTTTTGAGTCGGAGTCTCATTCTGTCGCCCAGGCTTGGAGTGCAATGAATGCTTGCAGCCACTGCAGCTTTGACCTGCTGTGCTCATGCAATCCTTCTGCCTCAGCCTTCTAAGTAGCTGGAACCACAGGCGCGTGCCACCATGACTGGCTAATTTTTTTTTATTTATTGTAGAGACCTCGCCAAGTTGCCCAGGCTGGTCTCGGATCCCTGGATTCAAGCAGTCCTCTCACCTTGGCCTCCCAAAGTGCTGGAATTATAGGTGTGAACCACTGCACCTGGCTATTTTTATTTTTGAGTTGGAGTTTTACTCTGTTTCCCAGGCTGGAGTGCAGTGACACGCTCACAGCTCACAGCAGCCATGACCTCCTGGGCTCAGGCAAACTTTCCACCTCAGCCTCCCGAGTAGCTAGGACTACAGGCATGTGCCATCGCACCCAGCAAATTTTTTTGATTTTTTTTTTTTTTTTTTTAGCAACGGGATCTTGCTATGTTGCCAAGGCTGATCTTGAACTCCTAGACTCAAGCAGTTCTCCCACCTCAGCCTCCCAAAGTGCTGGGATTACAAACATGAGTCACTGCACCCAGCTGTGTGTGGGGTTTTAAAGCTGGCTTTCCCCTATATGTATAGTAACACTACAAGTGCTATTTATCAGACACAAACTTAGATATAGCTCCTGGAACAAACGTAGCCAGGCCTCATGGCCATACAGGGTCTAACGAGGAAAATTAGGTTTTCCTCACTACCCACCTCTCTCCTAGCTGAGAAATTGCTTTAGGGGAAGTATTAGGATTTGCAGAATGTTGGCTTTTAATAAAACACACTCTCCACTACCCACTGTGGTCCCAGAGTTCACGGAAGGGCCCAAATGAGCGAGTTTGGGGAAGTTGCATCAAGCCCTGTCTTCTGACCCTGGGAACCCAACCCATCTCCTGAGGGATTTATAGACACTTTAAAACCAACCAACCAACCAACCTCTGTTTCCTTTCCTCCCAAAAGCCTAGAAACAGTAAGTTCAGGTCTGGGGGGACTACACATTATCTGTAATAAGATTCCTGCAAGCCGGGCTCAGTGGCTCAGCCTGTAATCCCGCGCCTTTGGGAGGCTGAGGTGAGTGGATTGCCTGAGCCTGCGGGTTCAAGACCCACCTGGGCAACTTGGCGAGACCTCATCTCTACAACAAATCAAAAAAATTAACCGGGTGTGGTAGCATGCGCCTGTAGTTCCAGCTCTTTGGAAGGCTGAGGTGGAAGGATCTCTGAAGCCCAGCAGGTCGAGGCTGCGGTGGCCGGGAGCGGCCACTGCACTCCAGTCTGGGCGACAGAGTGAGACTCCAACTCAAAAAAATAAAAAAAGATTCCTGCAAAGGGTGGGCTTATAAATGCTGGTGTAAACACAAGCCAACATGGTTGGTGTGGTCTACACTGGTAGGAGAGGTTTGAGTCCTGAGGCTGGCTGGGAAAGGGTTGACGGGAGAAAAGTCAGAACAGGTGACACTTATGGAGTGTCAGCCTTTTTAAAAAACACAGCTTACAATAAAACATGTAATTTAAAGTGTCCAGTGTTTTTTTAGTATAGCCAAAGATTGCACAACTATCACCACAATCAATTTTAGAACATTTTTGTACCCCTAAAGGAAGCCTCGATAGTCTGCTCTCCACAAGCTTCCCCTTCTCCCCCCAGCCCCTAGCAACCTCTCATCTACTTTCTGTCATTATAGAATTGCCTATTCTAGATGTTTCTCATAAGTAGAATCATATAATACGTGGACTTCATGTCTGACTTCTTTCACTCAGCATCCTGTTTTCGTGGTTCCTACATGTTGGAGCACATGTCAGGGCTTCCTTCCTGTTTATGGCTAAGTAATATTCCATTGTACAGACAGGCCACATTTTGCTTATCTATTCACATGTTGACGGATATTTGGGTTGTTTTGGTTATAGTGAATAGTGCTGCTATGAATGTTCATGTGGAGGTTTTTATGTGAAATACGTTTTAATTTCTCTGGAGTATGTACCTAGGAGTGGAAATGCTGGGTCACATGGAAAATTCTGTGTTTAACGTTTTGAGGAACTGGCAGACTGTTTTACACCAGCAGCTTCAGTGTTTTACATTCCTACCGGCAGTGTACGAGGGTTCCAATTTCTTCATACTCTTGCCAACACTTCTTTTTTTTTGAGTTGGAGTCTCACTCTGTCGCCCAGGCTGGAGTGCAGTGGCACGCTCCCAGCCACCACAGCCTTGACCTGCTGGGCTCAGGCGATTCTTGTGCCTCGGTCTTCTAAGTAGCCGGGACTGTAGGCATGCACTACCACGTCTGGCTAATATTTTGATTTATTGTAGAGATGAAGTCTTGCCAAGTTGCCCAGGCTGGTCTCGAACCCGTGGACTCAGGCAGTCCTCTCAGCTCGACCTCCCAAAGTGCTGGAATTATAGGCGTGAGCCACCGCGCCCAGCTTGCCAACACTTATTATCTCTCTTTTTTTTTAAAGCCATGCTTTCTCGATCTTTTTAAATTTTAACTTTTCTCTTTTCTTTTTTCCTTTTTTTTTTGAGTTGGAGTCTCACTCTGTCACCCAGGCTGGAGTGCAGTGGCACACTCACAGCCACCCCAGCGTCAGGCTGCTGGGCTCAGATGATCTTCTGCCTCAGCTTTCCAAGTAACTGGAACTACAGGCACACACTACCACGCCCAGCTGATTTTTTTTGATTTATTGTGTAGATGAGGTCTTGCCAAGTTGCCTGGACTGGTCTTGAACCTGTGGGCTCAAACAATCCTCCCACCTCGGCCTCTCAAAGTGTTGGGATTACAGGTGCTCTCCACCACACCATGCTAGTTTTTTTATGTTTTTGTAGAGATAGGGTCTCACTATATTGCCCAAGCTGAGTCTCCAACTCCTGGCTCAAGTGAACCTCCTTCCTCAGCTTCCCAAAGCATTAGGACTATAGGCACGAGGCACCGTGCACTGCCAAAATTTAACTTATGGTTTCTAAAATTTATTTGCAGTGTATTGTATTAATTTGCTAGGGATGCCATGACAAAGTACCACAGATTGGGTGGCCTAAACAACAGAAATGTGTTTCCTTATAGTCCTGGAGACAAGAAGTCCAAGGTTAAGGTGTCAGCAGGGTTGGCTTCTTCTGAGGCCTATCTTAGTGACTTGCAGTTGGCTGTTTGCTCTGTGTCTCCACGTGGTCTTTCACCTGTACCTCTCTTGTCCTCACTTCCTCCTCTTCTTTTTTTTAATGAGAAAGCAGGATTTATTAAGAGGACAGGAAAGCTCCCACGGTGGGAGGGAACCCAAGGGGGTTGCCCCTAACCTCAAAAGGATACCAGTCATGCTGGATCAGGACCCTCCCTATCCCCATTTTAACTTAATTATTTCTCAAATATCTTATACAAATATAATCATATTCTGAGGCAATGAGAGTTAGGACTCGAGCATATATGAATTTTGGAGGGACTCAGTTAAGCCCATATCATTTATTATAAATTATTTCAGAGCCACAAAAAGGTGAATAATAATAAATAGAGAAAAATAATAGTGAATACCATGCGTGCACCCCTCCCCTCAGAAATATATGACCATCAGATCAGCTGAAACCCCTGGGTTTTCCTCAGTATATACACCAGCTTCTAGATGTAGTTTTATTTATTTATTTATTTTTGATTTGGAGTCTCACTCTGTCACCCAGACTGGAGTGCAGTGGCACGCTCCCGGCCATCGCAGCCTCGACCTGCTGGGCTCCGGCGATCCTTCCGCCTCAGCCTTCCAAGTAGCTGGAACTACAGGCACACGCTACCATGCCCAGCTTATTTTTTTTTTAATTTATTATAGAAGTGAAGTCTCACCAAGTTGGCCAGGCTGGTCTTGAACCCCTGAGCTCAGGCAATCCTCCCAAAGTGCTGGGATTACAGGCTTGAGCCTCCACGCCCAGCCAGTTTTTATTTTTTAAGATTTTTGTTTGTTTGTTTGTTTGAGTCGGGTCTCACTCTGTTGCCCAGGTTGGAAATGCAATAGTGCGAACATGGCTCATCACAGCTTCGACTTCCTGGGCTCAGGCGATCCTTCCGCCTCAGCCTTCCAAGAAGCTGGGACTACAGGTGTGTGCTCCCATGCCCAGCTAATTTTGTAGAGATGAGGTCTGTGTTGCCCAAGCTGGGAGTTTTTAGATTATACTTTAGCCTTACAACAAGGCTAGGAGGTGGACAGTATGATTTCCGTGGTGCAGCTGAGGAAATTGAGGGCTCAGAGAGGTATGCCAGTTCCCCTGGGGCCACGCAGCTTTTGAAAAGTGGGTGAGGTGTTAGACCCCAGATGTGCATGTTTCTGTCATTGCACAGTGAGGAATCCAGTGAAATGTGGCATAGCGAAGGGAGAGGCCCATGCTATATTTATGCATTTCCTGACTGTTGGGGTTAAGAAGTTAACAGGAAAGGAAGAAGTAACTAAATGACTGACTGCCTGGGCCCCGGGGTCTCTCAATTCCCAGGTTCGCAGCTTCCTCCCAATTTGATGCAGGTTGGGTTGAAAGATCAAGGGTGCTCATTGAGGCTGTCAGGAAGCGAGCTCAGGAGTGGTATTTGATCTGGGTCGGGTTACTTACCAAGTAATTAATGCTAAATGATGATTAGCAAGAAATGCTTTGATCTCCCACCTTGCCTCTAGGAGAACAAAGCCCCTTTCTGGAACTGATTAGGCGCTGGGAGGTCATTTCTGATGTGGTGTCCTTCAAATCCAAGATGGTACTGAACCACCATCTATCACCCTTCACCCGATTGGCTGTTTCTATGAGTGGTGTTGGATTTGTTTTGATCTGTCTACACTCTGGCCGCTTCCTTTTATGACCAGTTGGCGGGATTTTGGGGGCCCGTCTGTGACCTTAGTGGCAAGGCTGGAGAACCAAGCTTATTTGAGCCTGACCTCTGACCTCAGCCTTATTAGCGAGCTGACCTTCTGCTCACCAGCCAGAAACTTCTACCGACTGGCTGGCTGGTTCATTCCCAAAGGAGGAAACTGAGGAAGGAGGAGGGACCGAGCCATGGCTGCCTCTGGCAAGCAAGCCAGTGGATGCCTCCTGCTTCTTAATTCATTATCCCTAGTGGCCCAACCAGGCTGCCACTTGAATTTCAATTATTGGCAATTTTTCTGGAGTGTCGGAGCAGAGAGGCTGGAGTGTGTAAGACAAGTACCCTGATGGGAACGCGGGGATAGCCCTCTTGGATCCCGATTAGATCAGCTTCCTTACAGGGACATTACAGGGACACCCAGGAACCACCATGCAATGCCTGTGTCACATTCAGTTTTGGCTTTATTTCTCTTCCCTCTTCTCCCCAGCTGGCCAGTTAGATGGCGGGGGGGGGCTGATCATTCTGGGGGCCCCTGGGGAATAACCCTCAGCCTTTCCCGGAGGAGAGGCATGTAATTCAGTAAAAGAGTCCCTGTGGGTTTCCTCCCCCTCTGCCCTGCTGTCCGTCCCATCAGCCCAGAGTCACTAGGTTGACAGTTGTATAGTCAGTCAATGATGAGGAGGAGGCTGCCCTCTGTTGTTGCCTACTCAGGGCCCTGTAATCTCCTAGGAAGGCAGTGTGATCTAATCGGGGACCAATCTCCAGGCTGGTGGCATCAGCTTCACTGGAGAACTTGTTAAAAAAAAAATTACAGCTTCCTGGGTCCTGCCCCGGATTGCTGTGATTCAGTAGATTTGGAGCGGGGCCTGGGACTCTGCATTTTTTCTTTTTGAGTTGAAGGTCTCACTCTGTTGCCCACGTTGGAGTGCAGTGGCATGATCACAACTCACTGCAGCCTCGAACTCCAGGGCTCAGGCAATCCTTCTACCTCAGCCTCCCGAGGAACTGGGACTACAGGCATGTGCCACCATGCCCGCATAATTTATATTTTATTTTATTAATTTTGTAGAGACGAGGTCATGCTATGTTGCCCAGGCTAATCTCGAACTCTTGGGCTCAAGCAATCCTCCTGCCTCGGTCTTCCAAAATGCTGGGGTTACAGGCATGAGTCACTGTGCCCAGTGGAACCTACCATTTTCTAAAAGTTTCCTGGGCCATTTTCTACACTACTAGGATAGACTTTGGGGTCAGATACACCTGGGAATTGAATCTTGCCTCTGCCACTGACTAGCTAGGCAGTCTGGGGCAAGCCTAAGCCTCAGTTTATTCATCTGTAAAATAAACGAATAGTGCCTTTCTTGTAGGATTGCTGTGAGATGCTGTATAGCTTACTATACCTCTATAGCAGTCCAATCAGAGGTAGCTGTTACAATTTTTCAGAATTATGGTTTAAAGGTAAATGCTAAGTCTTAATCTGCCTACCCAGAAGGGTTTTGTTGTTCTCAATAGAAACAGGACACAGGCTGGGCACAGAGGCTGATGCCTGTAATCTCAGCACCAACACTCTGGGAGGTTGAGGCAGGAGGACTGCCTGAGGCCAGTAACTCAAGACCACCCTGGGCAACATAGCAAGACTCCATCTCTACCAAAAAAAAGTTAAAAATGGAAAGAAGTAGAGGACATGGAGGAGGAGCAAGGAGCAGGGAAAGGGGCTGAATGGTTTACAAATATTTCCCAACCCTAAATTATTATTTGCTTGTGTAAAACTTAATCTCAAACAGGGACTGAATGACTTAATTTCCTTGAAATAGTTATGGCTATGCTGAAATGAGCTGGTGTTTCCTGGGAGGGGAGGGCTGGTTTAAGAAATAGCTTCTCCAGGGTGATGTTTGCCTGAGAATGTGGCCCTGGGGGCTCGAGGCAGCTGAGGCCATGGGCTCTGTGCTGGGTCACGGTGGACGGACAGGGTGTCAAAGGCCAAGGGTGTCAGGTATCCAGTCCTGAGAGTAGGATGGGCCTTGTGAAAGTCTCGTGGGAGAGCAGTCTCTCAGGGAAGGGAGTGAGTCACTCTACATTCAGGAGGAAGCAGTTAAGGACTAAGGGCCAGAATGTGGAGTACAGGAAAAGTAAAGAAAGACAGCAGAAGAGAGTTGATATTGGGAGAATGCAGCGAGGGGAACTGTGGAAACATCTAGGCTCCTGATCTGGAATCCAGAGGGCTTTCCTCAGTGACAGCTAAGTCACCTGTGGAGTTTGGAGTCTGGCAGGTTCTTTGGAGTGCAGCATAAACCTCTGATAAAAGAGTGCCCATGAGGGCGGTGGTGGCTCACGCCTGTAATCCAAACACTAGGAGTCTGAGACAGGAGGATTGCTTGAGTCCAGTCTGGACTCCAAGTGTAGTGGTGCACACCTCTCGCCCGAGGTACTCAGGAGACTGAGGCCAAGGGATAACCTGAACCCAGGATTCAAGTCTGTGGTGAGCCATGATCGTATCACTCCAACTCCAGCCTGGGCAACAGAGCGAGACCTCAATTCACACAAAAAAGAACACCCATGAAAGATGATCTGCTTCTTCTAAATAATATTGTGTACAACATCCACAGCAGAAGAATTCAGTTGAGAGAAAATTGGTGGGGGTAAGAGGATGCCCCAATCGCTTAGAAGCTGAGATCTAAGTCTTTGACCAGTTTGAGGGCTCTGATTCCAGATTTGTTAGTAGCTGCTGGTTTTTTGTTTTTTACCTGCTGGTGAGAGCAGTGACAAGGATCCCATCAACGCCCTTTCTCCTTCCCTTAGTGGAGTAAATGGAAGCCAGAAAGTAGAAGTTTCTAGTCCCACTCTGCATGAGTTCTTGGTGGGGCAGGCCTGTAGCTTTGCCTGCAGGCTTTCTGTAGGTAAGGCATCTAGACTGTTCACATTGCTTTGGAATAAGCAAACACTGGGGCTTATTTTATTTTATTTAGAGTTGGAGTCTCACTGTCTCCCAGGCTGGAGGGCAGTGGCATGCTTCCAGCAACCGTAGCCTCGACCTACTGAGCTCAGGTGATCCTTCCGCCTTAGCCTTCCAAGTACCTGGAACTACAGGCACATGCTGCCACACCTGGCCAATTTATTTATTTATTATTTATTCATTGATTGATTGATTGATTGTCGAGATGAGGTCTTGCCAAGTTGCCCAGGCTGGTCTTGAACTTGTGGGCTCAGGCAATCCTCTCACCTCAACCTACCAAAGTGCTGGGATTATAGGCATGAACCACCAACCCCAGCCTGGGGCTTATTTTAAAATACAGTTGGCTGGGCACATTGACTCACACCTGTATCTCAGCACTTTGGGCGGCTGAGGTAGGAGGATCACCTGAGCCCAGGAGGTTGAGGCTATAGTGAGCCATGATTGTGCCACTGCACTCCAGCCGGGGTGATAGGACAAGACCCCTAACTAACTAAAAAAAAAGGTATAGTCAAGACCCATTATTTGTGGATTTTGTATTTGTGAAGTCGTCTAATTGATAAAATTTATTTGTAACTCCCAATCCGTTCTCACGGTGCTTTTGTGGTCATGCACAGGGGCGGCATGGTGGAAAAACTTGAGTTGTCTTAGGTTCCTTCCCAGCTAAGGTTGAACAAGTTGACACTCTGCTTTCTTGTTTCAGCTCTCATCCTGTAAACAAGTGTTCTTTTCATGGTCTATTTCGTGTCACATTTTTCAAATTTTTGTATTTTTTGTCGGTGATTTTGCTATTTAACAGGCCCCCAAGCATCATGCCAGGGGGCTGTCTAGTGTTTTTGAGCACAAGGAAGTTATAACATGCAGAGAAAGCCTGTGTGTTGGAGAAGCTTCATTCAGGCATGACTCAGAGCTGTTGACTGTGGGTTCAGTGGTAATGAGTCAATTGTATATAGTGAAAAGGTGTCTTTAAACAGAATCACACATAAAACAAGGTTATGTATTGATCGTGTGTGGAAAATGTGACCAGAGGCTCGCAGGAACCTAACCCGGTATTTCCCCTAGGAGCCGTGGTTTCAGTGATCTAGGTGACATTGCAGATAACGAGAATCAACTGCAATTATTTGTTGCTTGCCTACTTGCCTTCTTTCTTTCTATTCATTTATTTCACAAATGAGTAAGTGAATAACATGTATATATACATGACCCTGGGCTAAGTGCTCTCAGGAGCTTATGGTTTAGGTGAGGTGCAGACAGTTAACAGGTAGACACACAGGTAACTATATCATGAGCCAGTGTGGTCCCTGGTTTTGAGTGGAGGTGGGCAGTGGTGTGGGAGGCTTCCCTAAGAGAGGGATGTGGAGGCCAGGACTGGAAGGATGAGGGATTGGAAGGAAGAGCCTGTGGGAAAGTGTTGAGAATTCCAGGGAATAAGGCTAGCTAGGCAAACTGATGAACTGGGCCTGGAGGGCTGAGCAGGCAGGGGTGTGGGATGTGGCGTATGCTGGAGGTCCGGTAAAGCATTTAGATTTGATCCTGAGTGCCACTGGAAGCCACTGATTTTTTTCTTTTGGAGTTGGAGTCTCACTCTGTCACCCAGACTGGAATGTAGTGGCCGTTCCTGGCCACAGCAACCTCGACCTGCTGGGCTCCAGCGATCCTTCCGCCTCAGCCTTCCAAGAAGCTGGAACTACAGGCGCGTGCTACCACGCCCGGCTAATTTTTGATTTATTGTGGAGATGAGGTCTCGCCAAGTTGCCCAGGTGGGTCTCGAACCCGCAGGCTCAGGCAATCCTCTCATCTCGGCCTCCCAAAGTGCTGGGATTACAGGCTGAGCCACAGAGCCCAGCCACCACTGATTGATTTTAATTCAAGAGATAGGGTCTTGCTATGTTACCCAGGCCGGTCTTGAACTCCTGGCCTAAAGTGATCCTCCCAGTTTGGTTTTCCTAGTAGCTGGGACTACAGGCACACGCTGCCATGCCTGACTGTGGTTTTTAAAAAAATATTAATTAGCCGGACTCGGGCTCAGCCTGTAATCCCGCGCCTTTGGGAGGCTGAGGTGAATGAATTGCCTGAGCCCGCGGGTTCGAGACCCGCCTGGGCAACTTGGTGAGACCTCATCTCTACAATAAATCAAAAATTAGCCAGGCGTGGTAGCGCGCGTCTGTAGTTCCAGCTACTTGGAAGGCTGAGGCGGAAGGATCGCTGAGCCCAGCAGGTCGAGACTGTGGTGGCCGGGAGCTGCCATTGCACTCCAGTCTGGGCGACAGAGTGAGACTTCAACTCACAAAAAATAAATAAATAAATAAATAATATTAATTACAGCAAAATACATGTTGTATAAAAGTTACTATTTCAGCCATTTTTAAGTGTATAGTTCATGGTGTTACATACATTCACAGTGTTGTGTAACCATTGTCACCATCCATCTCCAGGACATTTTCACCACCCCAGATAGAAACCCCAGAACCCTGTATCCATTTAATACTCACTCCCTATTCTCCCCTCCCCCAGTCCTCACTGAAAGTCTTTTTTTTTTTTTTTTTTTTGTGAGTTGGAGTTTCACTCTGTCACCCAGACTGGAGTGCCGTGGCCGCTCCCGGCCACCACAGCCTTGACCTGCTGGGCTCCCGTGATCCTTCCGCCTCAGCCTTCCAAGTAACTGGGACTACAGGCATGTGCTACCACGCACGACTAATTTTTTGATTTATTGTAGAGATGAGATCTCAAACCTGTGGGCTCAGGCAATCCACTCACCTCAGCCTCCCAAAGCACGGGATTACAGGCTAAGCCACCGAGCCTGGCTATGTTTTTTAAAGACTGAGAATTGTTTGGAGTTGAGGTACCAATGTGGGAGAGGCCATTTCGAGGTTACTACCCAAGGTCTCATAATGGCAGATTGCTTTAGCATGGTGACAGTGGGGATAAGAGGATTGGACCCCAGATATATTTTAGGGGCAGAACTGACAGGACTGGGGGATGATTTTGCTGCTGACAAGGGTGTTGCATTTACTAAGAGGCAGGAGGACTCCAGGATTAGCATTCTTGCCTTTCTCTGGAAACTCCATCACAGAATGATTTTCAGCTTCCTCAAACTGGTGTTGCCTCTTGGCCTCCAGGCTCAATCCCTTTGAGTCCCTCAGCTGTTAAACTAAACTAAAATCCAGGGTCTGTCACACCATTTCCCTTGTTAAATTAGCTGGCTAGGGCCACTTAAATGACAGAAATGTATCATCTCACCATTCTGGAGGCCAGAAGTCCAAAGTCAGGGTGTTACCTGGCTGGCCCCAGGCCTCTCTCCTTGGCTTGTAGATGGCTGTTGCCTCCGTGTCTTTGCCTCGGCTTCCCTTTGTTCGTGCCTGTGTCCAGATTTCCCCACTTCAGAAGTAGTCTTATTGGATCAGAATCCGCCCTAATGACCCCATTTTAACTTAATCATTTCTGTGGAGTTGTCTCGCTACAGTCATGTTCTCAGGTACTAGGGACTAGGACTTCACCATATGAATTTTGGTGGGGGAGCATAAAATCAGCCCCTAAACTTGTTATCAAACTTTCAGTGACTCTCCATTTTCCTTTTTTTTTTTTTTGAGTTGGAGTCTCACTCTGTCACCCAGACTGGAGTGCAGTGGCCGTTCCCGGCCACCGCAGCCTCGACCTGCTGGGCTCCAGCGATCCTTCCCTCAGCCTTCCGAGTAGCTGGAACTACAGGCATGCGCTACCACGCCCGGCTGATTTTTTGATTTATTGTAGAGATGAGGTCTCACTGCCCAGGCGGGTCTCGAACCCACGGGCTCAGGCAATCCACTCACCTCAGCCTCCCAAAGGCGCGGGATTACAGGCTGAGCCACCGAGCCCGGCTTCTCCATCTTCTTTAAAAGCCTCTCCCACCAGGCACAGTGGCTCAGTAATATACATAAAGCGATATTCATCAACAGTGAATTAGATGAGCATGGCACAGTGGCTCACGCCTATAATCCCAGCACTTTGGGAGGCGGAGGCGAGAGGATTGCCTGAGCCCAAGGGTTCGAGACCAGCCTGGGCACCATGGTGAGACCTCATCTCTACAAAAAATCAGCCGGGTGTGGTGTTGCACACCTGTAGTTCCAGCTACTTGAAGGGCTGAGGCAGAAGGATGACTGGTCAACTCTGGGGTGGCCGTGAGCGTGCCACTGCACTCCAGCCTGGGTGACAAAGTAAGACTCTGACAAAAAAAAAAAAAAAACCCTCTCCCAAGTCCTCAGCCTGGCCTTGAGGGCCCGTGTAGTTGACTGTAGCTTTGCCTTAGACTTTCACGATTTCCTCTCGTGTGCCTTACATTGCGGGGAAATCTGATTCCTCCATATTTTCCACTAACTTGCCTCTGGTCTTGCTCCATTCTTCCCCTTCTCTGAGCCTCCTCTAATCATTTCTCCACATACAAATTCTCTCCACCCTGGACCCACCTAATTCCCTTCCAGAGCTGGTTGTCTTCCAGCTGCACCTTCAGCTCATCCCAGCTTCTTCACCCTGTTCTGTGGGCTGCATCAAGGGCCTTCCTCGCCTCTCTAGTTTCTTGTTTTTTTTTTTTTTTTTTTTTGAGTTGGAGTCTCACTCTGTCACCCAGACTGGAGTGCAGTGGCCACTCCTGGCCACCGCAGCCTCGACCTGCTGGGCTCTGGCGATCCTTCCGCCTCAGCCTTCCGGGTAGCTGGAACTACAGGTTTGTGCTACCATGCCCGGCTACTTTTTGATGTATTGTAGAGATGAGGTCTCGCCAAGTTGCCCAGGCGGGTCTCGAACCCGCAGGCTCAGGCAATTCACTCACCTTGGCCTCCCAAACCGTGGGATTACAGGCTTAGCCACCGAGCCTGGCCGCCTCTCTAGTTTCTGATTGGGCTCAGCCAGCGGGAGGCACCTGCAGGTGATGGCAAGGCTGGAGAGGGAGGTGCGAGTTTGTATTCCCAGGTTTACTGTTTCCCTCTGGGTTTCTGGTAACCCTTCCTGTCTCCCTCCCCTATTGGCCAAGAAGAGGTAATGGCTCCTCACTGTCCCTAGGCTTGGGCTGCATCACCAGGCTTTGTTGGTTTCCCTTAATCCTGTTTACACTCTGTAAATTGAGCCCCTGCTAAGCTGTGCTCCATGACCGTTGTGAGGGTGTCAGGGTGCCAGCTGTTTCCTGCCAAGACCCTGGCTGATGTACTTCCCCAATTTTTCCTTTCACTGGACTTCTACATTCTACCAGCCATTTTAATTTAATTCAATTTAATTTTTTGAGTTGGCATCTCTGTCACCCACTCTGAGTGCAGTGGCATAATCACAGCTCACCGCGGCTTTGACCTCTGGGCTCAGACAATCCTTCCGCCTCTGCCTCCTGAGTAGCTTTACCACGCCTGGCTAATTTCTAAAAATTTTCTTTATAGAGATGAGATCTCACTATGTTGCCTAGGCTGGTCTTGAACTTCTAGGCTCAAGCAGTCCTGCCTTGGCCTCCCAAAGTGCTGGGATTATAGGCGTGAGCCACCACTCCCGGCCCCACTCTGCATTTTTTTGACTGTGAACATATCTTGAGACTGGAATTTGTCTTCTGGTAATACTTGTTTGTTTTTTTGAGTTGGAGTCTCACTCTGTTGCCCAGGCTGGAGGGCAGTGGCATGCTCACAGCCACCTCAGCCTCGACCTGCTGGGCTCCAGCGATCCTTCCACCTCAGTCTTCCAAGTAGCCGGAACTACAGGTGTGCGCTACTACGTCCTGCTAATTTTTTTGATTTATTGTAGAGACCAGGTCTCGCCAAGTTGCCCAGGCTGATCTCGAACCGCTGGACTCGGGCGATCCTATCACCTCGGCCTCCGAAGTGCTGGGATCACAGGCTTGAGCCACTGTGCCCAGCCTGAACTTGTTTTAATAATTTTTTCGTAATCCATTTTTGTATCCTGTCAATGCATGATCGCTTCCAGATACCAAGGGCTCAGGAACTATTTGTTGAATGGATGCACTCAATAGCATGATTTTCCCAGAGCTTTTAAAAGATGAAATCGTATTCAATCAGTCTCGTCTCTTTGTTCTCTTTCACTTGCCCTCCAGATGCTTCTGAACCCTTTTTGGTGACTTTCTTGCTCCTCATTTTAACTTTTATGTCCCAGGCCCAGCCAGCTGGTAAAGGAACACCCATGAGAAGAGGGCTAAGGAGAATCTCCGGAGTCTTTTGTCCTTCATATTCAGACATTCCCTTTTATCCCACTGGACTTCAAAAGATCTGACCACACCTGGAATTTTTTTGCATGATCTGTATCATTTTAGAATCGCTTTATTGGAACTTTAAGATAGTGTTCAGTTGAAATAACCTGCAATTAAATCAGTGACCTGGGATTTCTTTTAGCGTCTGATAACCTACTCAGCTGACTTAAATAATGCCAAAGACAGATTCTTGGAAAGCAATTGAGATGTTGAGGGCTCCTGCTTTTGGAGTAATTAGAAAGCCAGACAGACACTATAAGTGACTGCCTGCCACGATCATGGTTTTCTTTCTGGAACAGTGGTTTATTCAGACTTCGTATATTTCCCATTTTAAAAATGGCACTTAATTGTTGCCATTGGAAATAAGTTGTCGTGTTCACTTGTCTTGGTCTCTCTCTTGCTCGACTTTGTTAGGAAGATGGTTATGTCTTTGACCTCATAATGCTGTCAGATAATCTTTCCTTCAAATGTAGATGATCTGAAGGAAAAAGGGCAAGATTGAGGACAGGTGACTTTGTTTTGAACATATTTTTTATCATTTAATTTTGCTCTATGTTACAAAGAGAAGGATAAGCAAGCATATTGGGACAAGGAGAACCTTAGTTACACCCAAAGAAAGTGGGTGAGAAGTGAAAGCCATGGTAAAACCTGCTGGAAATCACTGACCTTTCCCATCAGTGAATGTAAATAACTAAACAGGAAAGCACTTTGAAGAGGTTCACAGATAATCTGATTATAAAAAGGATTTTTTTTTTTTTTGTCATTTAGATTCTTTTCTCTCTCTGTTCATATTTACGAGACAAGATGGCAGGCAATGCCTGGGTACAGGGTCAGTGTGGGAAGGAGGTGGGCCTGTTTGTTTTCCCAGCTGTTTGACTCTTCTGGGAGAAGTTGCTATTTATTTTAATTTTGTTTATTTTCATCACATTTTGTGAAATTGTAAAATATGCATAACATAAAATTGACCCTATTAACCATTTTGGGGTATACAATACTGTGGCATTAAGTGCATTCGCAATGTACCATCACCATCATCTATTTCCAGAAATTTTCATCATCCCAAACTGAAACTCTGTCCCCATAAAACACTAACTCCCCCTTTCTTCCTCCCCCAGCCCCTGATATCCACCATTCTACTTTGTGTGTCTGTGAATTTGACTCCTCTCGCTACCTCATGCAAGTGAGATCCTATAGTATCTGTTCTTTTATTCCATTGTACGTGTTTTGTTTATCTGTTCATCCATCAGTGGACACTTGGATTTCATCTACCACAAGCATCTTTCCAAGTCCCTGCTTTCAGTTTTTTGGAGTCTATACCCTGAAGTGGGATGGTTTGGTCATATGATATTTCTGTGCTTACTTTTTTGAGACAGGGTCTTGCTCTGTTGCCCAGGCTGGATTGCAGCGGCAGGATCACAGCTCACTGCAGCCTTGAACTCCTGGGCTCAAGCAATCATCCTGCTTCAGCCTCTGGAGTAGCTGGGAATATAGGCATATGCCACCAGACCCAGCTAATGTTTTTTTTTCCTGAGTTGGAATCTCACTCTGTTGCCTAGGCTTGAGTGCAGTGACACACTCCTGGCCACCCCAGCATCGACCTGCTGGGCTCCGGCGATCCTTCTGCCTCAGCCTTCCAAGTAGCTGGAACTATAGGCGTGTGCTACCACGCCCAGCTAATTTTTTATTTGTTGTAGAGACAAGGTCTCGCCAAGTTGCCCGGGCTGGTCTTGAACCCCTGGCCTCAGGCAGTCATCTTGTCTCTGCCTCCCAGAGTGCTAGGAATACAGGGGTGAGCTACTGCGCCTGGCCTGAATTTGTTCTTGATTTTCTCTTTTTTTTTTTGAGTTGAGTCTCACTCTGTCGCCCAGACTGGAGTGCAGTGGCCGCTCCCGGCCACCGCAGCCTCGACCTGCTGGGCTCCAGCGATCCTTCTGCCTCAGCCTTCCAAGTAGCTGGAACTACAGGCGTGCACTACCACGCCTGGCTAATTTTTTTTTAAATTTATTGTAGAGATGAGGTCTCGCCAAGTTGCCCAGGCGGGTCTCGAACCCACGGGCTCAGGCAATCCACTCACCTCAGCCTCCCAAGGTGCGGGATTACAGGCTGAGCCACCGAGCCCGGCTGATTTTCTATTTTAATCTAGACTTTTCTTAGACATTGGTTTGTAGAAACACAGAGCCACATATGCTGCTAACATCCTACTTTATGCATTTGTCTGATTGCATCGTAGTTTTGTTTAGCTTGTTCTTTATCCTCGTAATTTCTGTAAACTGGAAATTAGTTCTAAAACCTTGGTTAGATTAAAGTAAATATCAGGTCAGGTGCAGTGGCTCACGCCTGTAATCCCAGCACTTTGGGAGGCCGAGGTGGGGGGATTGCTTGAGCCCAGGAGTTCAAGACCAGCCTAGGCAACATAGCGAAACCCTTGCCCTAAAAAAATCTCTAAACATTAGCTGGACATGGTGGTGCACGCCTGTAGTCCCAGCTACTCAGGAGACTGAGACAGAAGGATCGCCTGAGCCCAGGAGTTGGAGGCTGCCATGAGCCGTGATTGTGCCACTGCACTGGGCGACTCAGTGAGATCTTGACTCAAAAATAACAAGCAAATAATAAAGTAAATATCATAGTTGCTTAAGGCAGTTATTGTTCTTCCCTCTTTCCTTCGAAGAATCTGGGTGGGCTTGCCTTGTCCACTGCTTGCCTGCTCTACTAACCGTTCATTGATGGTTTCAATACCTGTTGGTCATTCTTTCCTGTATCAATAATTTTATCAGGAGCTGGGTGCATTGTCACACACCTGCAGTCCCAATTCCTTGCGAAACTGGGGGGGGGGATCGCTTGAGGCCAGGAGTTCAAGTGCAGTCTGGGCAACATAGCAAGATTCCATCTCTAACATATTTTTTTAAACTAAAAAAAGTGTCGGGCAACCCCTTTGGGTCCCCTCCCACTGTGGGAGCGTTTCTGTCCTCTTAATAAATCCTAGCCGGACTCGGTGGCTCAGCCTGTAATCCCGCACCTTGGGAGGCTGAGGTGAGTGAATTGCCTGAGCCCGTGGGTTCAAGACCCGCCTGGCAACTTGGCGAGACCTCATCTCTACAATAAATTAAAAAAAAATTAGCTGGGCATGGTAGCACACCTGTAGTTCCAGCTACTTGGAAGGCTGAGGCGGAAGGATCGCTGGAGGCCAGCAGGTCCAGGCTGCGGTAGCCAGGAGCGGCCACTGCACTCCAGTCTGGGCGACAGAGTGAGACTCCAACTCAAAAATAAAATAAAATAAATCCTGCTTTCTTTAAAAAAAAAAAAGTGCCAGTCATGGTGGTTCATGCCTGTAATTCCAGCACTTTGGGAGGCCAAGGCAAGAGGATTGCCTGAGTCCAGGGGTTCGGGACCGCCCTGAGCAACTTGACGAGACCTGGTGTCTACAATAAATCAAAAAATGAGCTGGGGAGTGGTGGCACATGCCTATGGCTCCAGCTACTTGGCAGGCAGAGGCGGAAGGATCACCTGAGTCTAGGAAACCGGTAGAGGTTGCCGTGGCCGTGAGCGGACCACTGTACTCCAAGCCTGGGTGACAGAGTGAGACTCCGACTCACTAAATAAATAAAAATAAAATTTAAAAAAGTATCAGAAGATGAAAAATGATCTTTGAAGAATGTCATTCCTCCCATGTGTATCAACTGGCATTCTTTTGTACAGCAATGCGCATGCTTCATTTCTTTCCCTTTAAATGCCGATTTCAAAGTGAGGAGTTGGTTTCATGGCTGCTTCAAACGGTGACAATTGAGTTTTGTCAGGCTTCTTCTATTTTGAGTGTCATGATAAACTCATGGATTTTCATAGACCTAGGGGATTTTTAGAGGCGAAGGGGGGAGGAGTGTGAAAGAGGGACATGTGTATTGGCATTAAAGTGTAGTCACAGCCCATCAGACCCCCACAGTGACTATTAGCAGCTCATTTAAGAGGCCATTTGACTACCTCTTTGATTTGGCTGGTTTCAACATGCCCCAGGGTTTAAGGCCCATATTTCCTAATCCAGTTACCTTTTAGGAGTGAGAACTAAAATCACTTTTGAATGATGATACAGTCCTAGGGAGGTGGCCCCCACCCTTGGAGAGTAAATAAATGTCCTTCAAAGGCCCGGGGGAGGAGAAATAGGCTTCTCCTCGTCCCCAAGTTTTAGCTATAATTATCTTTGCTTCCTTTTTGATCAGTTTAGCTAACCTAGGGAAAAATGTGGCTGATAAATACATATATATAAACACAGTCATGCATCACTTAACAGGGATACATTTTCATAAATGTGTTATTAGTTGATTTTATCATTGTGCAAATATGTGAAATAGGCAGTGGTATACCTGTTACTCCTGGGCTACAAACCTGTACAGCCTGTTACTGTACTGAATACTGTAGGCAATTATAATACAGTGGTAGATATTTGTGTATCTTTTTTTTTTTTTTTTTTGAGTTGGAGTCTCACTCAGTCACCCAGACTGGAGAGCAGTGGCCGCTCCCGGCCACCGCAGCCTTGACCTGCTGGGCTCCGGCGATCCTTCCGCCTCAGCCTTCCAAGTAGCCGGAATTACAGACATGCGCTACCACGCCCAGCTGATTTTTTGATTTATTGTAGAGATGAGGTCTCGCTGCCCAGGCGGGTCTCGAACCCGTGGGCTCAGGCAATCCGCTCACCTCAGCCTCCCAAAGGCGTGGGATTACAGACTGAGCCACCAAGCCTGGCGATATTTGTGTATCTTAAATATACCTAAAAGATCCAGTTAAAAATATGGTATTAGGCCAGGTATGGTGGTTCATGCCTGTAATCTCAGCACTTATAGAGGCTGAGGCGAGAGGATTGCTCAAGCCTAGGGTTCAAGACCAGCCTGGGCAACTTGGCAAGACCTCATCTCTATACATACAGTAAATCAAAAAATTAGCTGAGTGTGTTGGTGGGTGCCTGTAATTTCAGCTACTTGGAAGACTGAGGTGGAAGGATCACCTGAGCCCAGTAGTGGCTGTGGTGGCTGTGAGCATGCCACTGCACTCCAGCCAGGATGACAGAGTGAGACTCTGATTTGAACTTTTTTTTTTTTTTTTGAGTTGGAGTCTCACTGTTTGTTGCCCAGGCTGGAGCACAGTGGCATGCTCCCAGCCATTGCAGCCTCGACCTGCTGGGCTCTGACGATCCATCTGCCTCAGCCTTCCAAGTAGCTGGAACTACAGGCGCATGCTAGGGCGGCCAGCTACTTTTTGATTTATTGTAGAGATGAGGTCTCACCAAGTTGCCTGGGCGGGTCTTGAACCTGTGTGTTCAAGCAATCCACTCGCCTCAGCCTCCCAAAATGCTGGGATTACAGGCTGAGTCACTGAGCCCAGCCCTTTGTTTGGGCAACAGAGTGAGACTCCAACTCAAAAAAACAAAACAAAACAAAACAACAGTAGTATAATCTTAAGGGACCACTGTTGTTCACTAAAACGTCTTTATTTGGTACGACTGTATAGGCTTTTCATGGAGGCAAATTTTACCTAATTTGAAATTAACAAGTGAACAATTTAGTGCCATTTAGCATGGTCACAATATTGTATATCCATCACTTCATCAGACTCAATGGGAAACCTCATACCCATCAGCCAGCGCTCCCTACTCACCCTCCCCCTATCCCTTGTCCCTGGCAACCACTAATCTACTTTCTGTTTCTATGGATTTGCCTATTCTGGACATCTCGTACAAATGGAATCATACACGCTTGTATTTGGCCTCCTTCACTCAGCATCATGTTCTCAGGGTTCATCCACGTTGGAGCATGTATCAGTGCTTCATTCCTTTTTATGGTGGGATCGTGTTCCATTGTAGGGATAGACCATGTCTCGTTTATCCATTCGTAAACAAAATGGATATTTGAGTCATTTCCACCTTGTGGCTGTTGTGAATAGAGCTGCTGTGAAAGGTGAACATAAATTTACTCATTTGTGCCTCTTCACTGTCTGCCCTATCTTTTCATTTTGAATATTCTTTGGATTTGGTCTTTTGTTTCGAGTTCGAAGTTCACAGAACTTCAGATCCTGTTTCTTTGGGGTGTTTTTTTGAGGGTGATGAGCTAGACAGTATGAAGTGGTGGGTGCTCTGGCTAGCAAGGAAACCAAGGAGAAGACTTAGTCTTCTTTTTTTTTTGAGTTGGAGTCTCACTCTGTCGTCCAGACTGGAGTGCAGTGGCCGCTCCCGGCCATTGCAACCTCGACCTGCTGGGCTCCGGTGATCCTTCCGCCTCAGCCTTCCAAGTAGTCAGAACTACAGGCGCGTGCTACCACACCCAGCTAATTTTTTTGATTTATTGTAGAGATGAGGTCTCACCAAGTTGCCCAGGCGGATCTCGAACCCGCGGGATCAGCCAATCCACTCACCTTAACCTCCCAAGGCGCGGGATTATAGGCTGAGCCACCAAGTCCGGCTTTAGTCTTCTTACATTTTTTTTTTAAGTAGGAAGTCTCACTGTGTTGCCCAGGCTGGAGTGCAGTGGCACATTCACAACCACCACAGCCTCGACCTGCTGAGCTCAGGTGATCCTTCTGCCTCAGACTTCTAAGTAGCTGGAACAACAGATGTGTGCCACCACGCCCAGCGAATTTTTTGATTTATTGTAGAGATGAGGTCTCACCAGGTTACCCAGGCTGGTCTTGAACCCCTGAGCTCAGGCAATCCTCTCACTTTCACCTCCCAAGTGCTGGGATTACGGAGTGAGCCACTGTACCCGGGCACAAAAATATATTTTTAAATCACAAAAGTCTTGATTGTAAAGTTGGAATTATCCTGATATTTTATGTATATTTCGCTCATCATCTTTTTGGATGAGGGGTTTATAAAGTGAACCTATTTGTCTTGCTCAGCCTTGGCATGGATTTTGATAGGGAAATAAATAGAGAATGGAAAAGACTCTTTTTGAGTTGGAGTCTCACTCTGTTGCCCAGGCTGGAGTGCAGTGGCACGCTCATAGTCACTGTAGCCTCGACCTGCTGGGCTCCAAGTAGCTGGAACTACAGGCACCGACCACCATGCCTGGCTAATTTTTTTTATTTATTGTAGAGATGAGGTCTCGCCAAGTTGCCCAGGCTGGTCCCGAACCCCCAGGCTCAAGCAATCCTCTTGATTCAGCCTCTGAAAGCACTGGGATTACAGGTGTGAGCCACCCCGCCCGGCCAGACTTTCTAAGGTCAACGAAGTCTCTGGAAATGGGTGGATGGCAGAAAAGCATCTCTCAGATCAATGTCAGTCACCTGTTTTTTGTGTGTTTTGTTTTGTTTTTGAGCCGAGGTTTCACTCTGTTGCCCAGGCTGGAGTGCAGTGGTACAATCGTGGCTCACTGCAGCCTCAACTTCCTGGGCTCAAGCGATCCTTCTGCCTCAACCTCCTGAGTAGCTGGGACTACAGGCATGTACTGCCACACCTGGCTGATTTTTTAATTTTTGTAGAGATGAGCTGTCTCTATGTTGCACAGTCTGGAACCTGTTAATTCAGTTAATTTTTTAAAATCCTGTGCACAGTCACAAATCTTTCAGTGAATGTAAATATTTATTGGTTGGTGTTTGATAATGTAAGGAGACATGATTAGGAAAAGAACCCTCATTAAACAGAAAGCTCAGTCTATTTAGAGGACTCATGATATGACAAATATATGTAGTTTTTATTCAATTTTATTTACTTATTTATTGAGTCAGAGTCTCAACTCTGTCACCCAGGTTAGAGTGCAGTGGCACGCTCACGGCCACCGCAGCCTCAGCCTGCTGGGCTCGGGTGATCACCTTAGCCTTCTAAGTACCTGGGACCACAAGCATGTGCCATTATGTCAGCTGATTCTTTTGTTTTATTTTGGATTCATTGTAGAGATGAAGTCTTGCCATGTTGCTCAGGCTGGTCTTGAACCCCTGAGCTCAGGCAATCCTCTCGCCTCCACCTCCCAAAGTCCTGGATTACAGGTGTGAGCTACCATGCTCAACTAAATATATGTGATTTTTAAATGCTTATGGAATGACTCTCCAGGGGAAAAATAAAGAGCAATTAAATAATATTAGTAATTTCCTTAACAGAAATCAGTGCATCCTTGGTTTGTCATACTGTCACTCTTTGAACCACACTTTTTCCCAGGTAACCCTCGAGTCCTATGTTATGTGATAAGCTGGAAAATTCCTCTTATTTACATTATACAAAAAAATTGTGTATTCTTACGTGTTTAAACTTGTCACCCTCAAAGCCCTCTCCGTTTGATGCATTACACCTATTGAGATGCGTTTTCCACTGTGTAAAAGCAGTTTTTGAACCCATCACTTTTGATGCCTTTTAGTGCTTCTTCCGTTTTTTTGTTTCACCTCTTCCACACTGGCAAAACATGTCCCTTTGAGGACTTTTTTTCATCTGGGGAAACAAAAAAATGTTGATTGAGGTGCAGTTGGTTGAATAGGGAGCATGGGGCACAGGGGTCATGCTGTTTTTGGTCAAAAATTGCTGAATACTCAGTGCAGTGTGGGTTGGTGTATTGTCATGGTGGAAAAACCAGTCGCCTGTTTGCCACAACTTGGGATGTATTTTCCACAAATCATGACACAACCATTTTAAAACTTCCAGATAAAAACTTTGGTTGGCCAGGCACGGTACTCACGCCTATAATCTCAGCACCTTGGAAGGCCGAGGTGAGAGGATTGCCTGAGTCCAGGGGTTCAAGACCAACCTGGGCAACTTTGTGAGACCTTGTCTCTACAATAAGTCACACACACACACAAACTAACTACAGATGCACGTGGTGCCATGTGTCTGTAGTTCCAGCTACTCGGAAGGCTGGGCAGAAGGATTGCCTGAGCCCAGCAGGTCGAGGCTGCAGTGTCCGTGAGTGTGTCACTGCACTCCAGCCTAGGTGACCAGCCTGGATGACGGAGTGAGACTCCAACTTGAAAAAAAAAACTTTGGTTGACCATTTGATCCACAGAAACAAATTCCAAATGTACTACAAGGGGCCCACCCTCCAAAAGATAAATCTTGTTTTTTGGGGGCTCCCTGCCCCGTATCTGAAAAATAACTGTCCAAGCCAGGTTCAGTGACTCACACCTGTAATTCCAGCAATTACATTGGGAGGCTGAGACGGGAGGATTGCTTGAGCCCAGGAGTTCAAGACCAGCCTGGGTAACATGGTGAGACCCAGTCTATACAAAATAAAATAAAAATTAGCCAGATATGATGGCACGCATCTGTAGGCTGAAACTGAAGGATCGCCTGAGCCTTAAGAGGTTGAGGCTGAATTGAGTCATGATCATCATGCTATTGCACTCCAGCCTGGGCAACAGAGTGAGACGCTGACTTGAGGGGAAAAATAGGTGGGGCATAGTGGTTCACACCTGTAATCCTAGCACTTTGGGAGGTGGAGGCAAGAGGATTAGGATTGCCTAAACCCAGAGGTTGGAGATCAGCCTGGGTGATTTGTCTAGATCTTGTCTCTATAATAAATCAAAAAATTAGCTGTCTGGTGATGGGCTCCTGTGGGTCCAGCTCCTTAGAAGGCTGAGATGGAAGGATCACCTGAGCCCAGCAGGTTGAGGCTGTGGTGGCTGTGAGCATGCCACTGCACTCCAGCCTGAGCAACAGAGACTCCAACTCAAAAAAAATTTTTTAACTTGTATTAGGAAGCAACTCTTGGCAGGCCTGTGTCTGTCACTTTTGTTTCCTTCTTAGAGGTGTGTTTACAAATGGTGTCCAGTGGTTCAGGAGGGACCAGCCAGTCACTGGTCTTGACAAAAAGGGAATCCATTCTCTTTCCCTACCCGAGCCTTTGGAAAATAATGTTCCCAAGCTTTAGCTGTGGCCTTTGTGACATGGGCTCAAAGAGAAAGAGAAACCTACTCCCTAGGTAAGCCAGAGTCGAGGGGACTCTTGCCCAGTTCACCCTTTCCTCTGCCCATTCATGGAAGTGGGCATGAGAGGACAGTGACTAGGTGTGGATGTCACACTTCTTCCTCTCTTCCCTCTTCCTTTCACCTTAGCTCATTGCCTGTCGCTTCCATGGGGCAAAGCTAAGTCTGGGCAAAACCTCTCAGCAACCAGGGGTCATTCCTGAGGTCTCACAATCTGATAGATTGTAAATTTAAATGACACCCAGAGAACAAGCAGGGAAGTGGGTGACAATTGTGATCGAGGAGGACTTGGCTTCTATCTGCTTTTATTTCCTCATCACAGGGTGAACGTTCTGGATCCTCCTGGCCCCGGGCAAGCACCAAGTGGCTGGGTGGCATCAGCTTTGGGACGCTCTTTCTAAGAACATAAATAAGCTTTGATCAAGGGGAATTGGGAGAGGATTCACTTCTTAAGGTCACTCAAAGATGAGATCAAGAGGGAGAAATGGCCAGCCAAAGGCACAGGGCAAGTGCTAAATATTAAGATGGCAATTTGATTGGGCAAGGGATGGCATACTTTGTATTTTATATACAGTCCAGCACTCTATGAACATAAAACAGATATTGGATAATTGTGGGCACCAGTTAAAATAGCAGAAACTTGACTGAGGGAAGTTGAGAAGCATTTTGCAAGAGGAATTTGTAAAAGAATAGGTGTTAGGATAGTGATTGGCAGGAACTTTAGCATTTGGAAAGAACCTATGACATTTTTGTGTATCTTTTTTTTTTTTTTTTAAAGTCAGAGTCTCACACTGTCATCCAGGCTGGAGTACAGTGGCACACTCGTTTCCACTGCAGCCTCTATCTACTGGGCTCTGGCGAGCCTTCCACCTCAGCCTCCCAAGAAGCTGGGACTACAGGTGGGCACCACCATACCTGGTTAATTTTTTGATTTATTGTAGAGACGAGATCTTGCCAAGTTGCCCTGGGCTCAGGCATTTCTCTCTCCTAGGCCTCCCAAAGTGTTGGGTTTATAGGCGTGAGCCACCACTCCTGGCTACATTATTATGTCTTAACTGTGGCTTCGTGGTTGGCCCTTGGCAGATCAGACAGCAGTTTGGCTCTCCAAACCATATCTACCCACCTTGGAATTGGATTTGAACCGAGAATACAGAGTTTACAACATCTAGTAAGGGACACACAATTTTTTTTCTGCTTCAGCCTGAGTTTGTCACTTTTATTATTACACTAGTTTTGTTTGGCATCCTCCTCTTTTGTGTCTGGCATGAGGCATGGAGTGGTGTGGGTAAGAGCCCAGGCCCCAGTTGCCTACAAGGTCAGATCTAGTTTCTTTCACTTCCTTGCAGGAATGTGCCTCAGTCTTCTCATCTGTAACATGACTGAAAAATGGTATATACCTCATGGGGCTGTTTAAAGTGATAAATAAGATCATGTCTATGGCACACATAGCACTGGGTCTGGCCCTTCAGTGTTTTGTCAAGGCTGCTGTTACTGCCTGGACCCCTGGAGGGAGTCTTTGTCTGCATGGTAGCATATGAGGAACCTTGGGCCTTCATTCTCTCACCTGTGAAGTGAGGGGTCTGGCGAGGCCCCTTGTATCTCTGAAATGATAGAGTGGCAGGAAGGAAGTTTGTGTTAGCTGCAGCTACTGTTTGCCCATGCTTTCCCTTTCTGTTCTTTGAGCCATAATCACTGAGAACTGTGTCTTTTTACTTTCTTTAATACAGAAGTGAGCTTTTGAGAGTCCTCAAAGGAAATCAACCCCAAGACAGTACTAAGTACTTGTGCGCCTGATTGGTAATGGGAAAGACCTTTGAGAAAAAGTCCCGCTTACAGACATTTCTCTTGTTCTATTATGTCATTTGGGTGCCTCTGTACCCCTGCAGGTTTGACCAATTATTATGAAGTGAAACCATGATTAGCATGTCATCAGCCTCTTCCTCTTTCTTTACAAGGCTTCCTACAGGGTCGAGTGCTCCTAAGAGGTCAGATACAGACTTCCATTCCAGACACGGTAGCTTTAAAGAAGCAGAAACCTTTGGGGATGGAGTGAGGTGGGAGTCGCTATTCTTTTGCTTGTTTCTGTTGCCACTTCGAGTGGATTATGAAAAATATAAGAGAGGAGGAAGGAAACTTAGAACAGATATGTTCTGTTCAGTAAAAAGCAAGTCTGCTGGGATTTTTTTCCATAGTGTCAGTGGGTGTATAAATTTCAGACAGGCTTTAAAATCCACTCAGTAAAGCTGACATCCCTGCTTATTCACTCCGCCGACTCCTGAGTTTTATTTACAAGGTCCTCCATCACACAGTCTACCTTCTTTGAAAGACCAGGCCATAACCAGCCTGCCCAACTCTTGTGTTCTCATCGTGGATTTTGTGGCCAGTGGCCTGGATGTGGATAACAGTTAGGTGGCCATTGCAGAGTGGTTCACCTGATTTCATGGCTTACTCTTGGGAAAGCTTCTGATCCCTTTACAGAAGGTTACCCATCCCTCAGTAAATCCTTCCAATGGAGATAGACAAACCGAGCAGGTACAGGCGAACAGGTACAGGCGTGCATATTTAGTGTCACCTTGGACAGGTGGATGATAGGTACGTCAGCTGCCCAGCCAAGACATCTTGCTCTTTGGCTTGTATTTAACTATAGTTTTGATGCTTATAACGGCATTGGTCATTCTAGCTAATGGTCATGAGCTAGTCTTTCAGAGTAAGGGCTGTTGGCTTAAGTGCCTGATAGACTTTTTTTTTGTAACGAAGATCAGTCTGGATTTCTAGCAACAATTTTCTGCAGGAGAGGGCTGCAGTTGGAGTAAGCACTAGGAATCTTTACAGTTTAAGAATTCAGAACCCACACCTTTCGGGCCAGCCTAGGGGGGCTGCCAGTCTCCTAGGAGAACGGGGGTTCTGGCCTGCAGCGCCTTCCACTCTTCCAAGGTTGACTGAGAAGGAGGGTTCCCGACCAAGCGAGGTGGGTGCCCACCTCGGGGCACAGTCTAGGGCGTTCTGACAGCACCCGTCAGGCCGCTCAAGTGGAGCTTCCACCTGCACTGCCCCACGTTTGACGCTGACTTTTCACCTGAAAAGGCAAACCCAAGGACAGAGGGGGCAGCCTCAGGAGGGCGGCCCAGCCCAACAGCCTGCATCCAGGAAAACTGGGCCCCCAGATCTTATCCAGGCCAGCGGGCCTGCAGACTCTGGGTGTGGGGCTCCCGGGTTCGCGCGCATCAGGTCCTGGTCCCAGCGCGTGAGCAGACGCGTTAGTCCGTGGGTCCGCCGCTGGGACACAGCGACCCGCGCCTGGCCGCACCCCACGGCCCGTGCGTCCCCGGGCTCCCGCGCGACGCCCCGCAGGACCACACAAAAGACCCCACCCCAGGCCGGGCGTGCATTTCCTGTTGCAGCGCTGGCAGCGTGCAGCCACCCATGTGCATCCCGCGGCGCGCGGGCCGGGCGGGGCGCGGGGCACGCCCCCACGCAGCCCCAGTCCCCGCGCTCCAGCCGCGAGGGGCCGCCCTCGGCGGGCCCGCCCCCGTGTCACCGCAGGCCGGGCTCCCTTTGTGTGCGGCCCGAGCGCCGCGGCCGCGCCATTGGCCCGCCCGCCCGGGGGGCCAGCCCCTTCCTGGCTCGCCTCATGCATATGCATGAGCGCCCCGGCCCTCCCCGCGCCGGCCCCTCCCCGCCCCCTCCCGCGCGGGCGTGCGAGGCGCGCGGCGCGGCTCCCTCCTCGCGGCAGCGGGAGCCCGAGCCCGAGCCCGAGCCCGAGCCCGAGCCAGGGCGAGCCGAGCCTGCTCCGGGCGGGCGGCGGCGCCGCTCCAGCCATGTCAGCGCGCGCCAGCCTGGGCCCACCATGAGCCATGGCCATGTCCGTGAGCGCCGAGGACGACGACTATGAATCGGAGCCGGACCAGGTCGGCGGCCCGGGGTGGGGCTGAGGGAGGGACCCGCCGCCCGACCTCCCGGCCGGCCGCCTGACGCGCCGAGGGCCGCCGCGACGCCGCCGCCGCCGCCGCCGCGATGAGGAGAAAGTTTTGCAACCGCCGCCGGCGGGGCCGCCCGGGCCGGGCCCGAGCGGGGCGTGGAGGAGCGCGGCAGGCCGGCGGGCCCCGCAGCCGGCCCGGGCAGGGGGCGTGTGCCACGGGCGTGCGCGCGGGTGGCCGCCGGGCGCCGCGGGGACAATGTGGGCCGCCGGGCCTCGCCGTCGGGCGGGCCTGCCGGGCGCGGGCCACGGCCCGCGGGCAAGTTGCGGGCGGCCGCGGGGCGCGCCGCGCCCTCGCCCGGCGCCCTCGCCCGCGGCCCACGCGCGTGCCGGGCGCACCCGGAGCCTGCGGGCGCCCGCGCCGCCTTCCTTTCTGTTTGCAAAGTTCCGCCGGGACCCTCGGCCTCGGGGGTGGGGCCGCCCGGGGCCCGTGGGCCCAACGGCCCGAGCTTTTGTCTGGGCGCCGCGCGCCCGCCCGCCCGCCGTGGGCAGACGGAGACAGGAAGGGGTGCGAGCCGCGGGCCGGCGCGGGCCACCCGGAACCCGGGCGAGTCCGCGCGGCGGCGGCGGCGGAGGAAGCCGTGACCCTAGATGGCAGGAGCTGGCCTGGGTTGGATCGAGAAGGAAAAGCAGCCTCTCTCGGGACCCGGGGGGAGAAATCTGTGCGTAAAACAAAGCCCTGGGTGTGTTTACGGCGTGAATTGACTCCGGGAAGGCTGAGTTTAGGAAGCGGGGGGAGAAAGTTGAGGCTCTACGGAGGATGGTGTGCAAAATTACATTTGGGCAGGACGCAGGCTGGTAGACGTGTCCCCGGCATTAAGCACGGACGGGCTGAGCTATCCTAGGTGGCATTGGACGGACGGGGTGAGTGAGATGCTCATTTACAGTCCTTCGTGGCATGAAGGTGTTTTGGGAGGAGTAAGCCGAGATGCGGGAACTTTTTTCTCCTCTCATTAGGTGTAATTGAGGAAGTGCTGCTCTTAAGCCGTATCGCGTATGATTAAGTGGTTTTACTTAACGGAGACCAAGTTAGATTTTGGTGTGTCTCAGTTTTTCTGGGCATTTTTCAGCACGTGTGCCTTCTGAAGTGTTGGTGGACCTCGCTGATGCTTCTGGGTTGGATGAACCCAGGGGCGATTCAAGTGACTTTGGCTCGAAACTTTCAAGTCCGCAGTACACTCCAACGCCAGGTTCGACGTTTCGGTTCAGTGAGGGTTTACCATTGCCCTGGCAGGTCTGGTCATTGGTAGGATGCTGGCATTCGGGGTTCACAGGGCTTTGGCGCTTCGGGATTGAAGGTTCCTGTGACCTGTTTTTTGTTTGTTTCTAAACTTTGGTCACACCCTATGACCCGTGGAAGACACAGCCTTTGACATGGCACGAGATAAGACTTAGTGTGTGTCTGGGCTTGACAACATGTTTTCGTGTCCTGTCACTCCTGAGAGAGACTCCACTGAGAGAGGTCTTGTACTCTCTGTTGCCAGATTTTCTTTCTTCCTCCTCCTCGTGTTGGTCAGCCCGGTTGTGGCACTTTTTGGAGTCATTAGCAACGACTGGAGGTTGTGGTGTCCACTTGAAGGTGATTGTTTTTGTCTAGTTTGGACATTGGGCAGCAGGCTTTTCCCATAATCCCAACAGAGAGCATGGTTGTCAGCTAAGGTTCCCTGCATCTGGGGACACCCCAGGCTGTGGCTCACTACCCGTTTTCTCCCCCTCACCTCCGCACTTTCCTCAAGTTTTCTCAGCCTGGGCCTGAGAAGAGTGGCTTCATCTGAGGACCTGAAAGGCACTTGCATTTTCCAAACCAGAGCTAGAGTCTCTGGAGTCTGCAGCTCTAGACCCGACTCTTCTCCAAGTCTCTCTCTGCCCCTGTGCTGCCCTGCTGAAAGGGTTTGGCACCAAAGGAGAAAACCCTTGGTGAGGGGGACGGTTCCTGGTGTGTGGATGGACAGAGGGAGCCTGCTGGGGAGTCACTGCTGCTCAGTCCATCCCTGCAGCTGGCCTCACCTTCACCCTGACTCCCACCCGGGTTTTGGCTATTCCACTTCTCCATCCCCACCTGAGACTGGTGTCCAGACTTCACTAGGCCTATCCTGGTGGGTGGTGTGTCTGCCCCAGGCCTTCCCTCAACAGCCTGGGTTTCTTCAAGTGCCACAGTCTGTGGGACAGGAGCCAGTGGGTGATGGTGGGTGAGCCATATTGGCAGATGACCCCTTGCTTGCTGTTTGCTGGTGTGCACCCTCGGCTGGGCCTTCTCCCACAGGCATCATTTGCTTCTCCAGTATAGAAGGTATCTGAGAATTCTTTAAAAACTTTTGCTCTCCCGTACGGGGAGGTGCCCCTTAAAGAAGGGCTGTTAGTGAGAAAAATTCTTGTAATATCTTGTTTTTTTTTTTCTATCCCCTGGAGTGAAAATAGTTTTTGTTACTTTTTTTCTGTAAAAATGACTATAGCTTGTCATTGAAAATAATAATAATAATAATAATTAGTAAATTATGGAGAAGAAAATAGCTTAGAAATGTATGTGGTCATAACCACTGTGTTACCCATTATGGCTTCTTTTTTTTTTTTGAGTTGGAGTCTCACTCTTTCGCCCAGACTGGAGTGCAGTGGCTGCTCCCGGCCACCGCAGCCTCGACCTGCTGGGCTCCGGCGATCCTTCTGCCTCAGCCTTCCAAGTAGCCGGAATTACAGGCACGCGCTACCACGCCCGGCAGATTTTTTTGATTTATTGTAGAGATGAGGTCTCACTGCCCAGGCGGGTCTCGAACCCGCGGGCTCAGGCAATCCGCTCACCTCAGCCTCCCAAAGGCGCGGAATTAGAGGCTGAGCTGCTGAGCCCGGCTATGGCTTCTTAAATAGTAAAATTTTAAGACTGGAGTCCCTGAATTTTCCTGAAAATGTATACAAAAGTTTTGTTACTTTGTGTCTGTGTGCATTTTTCTGGGGGAAAGGTCTTTAGTTTTCCTCGGATTCTCAGGAGGCCCTCCCATCTCCTGGGTTTTCTGGTAGCTCTTGTTTTTTATTCTCTTGCTCCTTACCCTCAATATGTGAAAAAAAAAACAGAGCTCTTCCTGGAGTCTACACGCGTGTGCTAAGCATAGAGGGGGAAAAAAATTAGTAAAATCCAACTTTTGGGGGATGTCTATTATGCTTGAAGATTTGAGGACAGACATAATGTTGACGTAAATAATGACTGTGTTGGGCAGTAGAATATAACATTAGCACGTTCAAAGAAATTTTGGAGGCTGAGGCCACCCCTTGGAAGGCTAAGTGTTAGTGTCATGTTGTTAGGGAGAGCTTCGTAGAAAACTTGGAACTGTCTTAACTATAAAAACATATAGCTACGTTTTATTTTTTGTCTCATTTGGCTTCTCCTGACAGTTGGAATTCTTGACTGCTCTCTTATTGAAACTTCTCTGCCAGGCACAGTGGTTCATGCCTGTAATCCCAGCACTTTGGGAGGCGGAGATGGGAGGATTGCTTAAGGCTATGAGTTTCAGACCAGCCCAGGCAGCATAGCGAGACCCCCATCTACAAAAAATAAAACAAAAATTAGCCAGGCATGATGGTGCATGCCTGTAGCTTCAGCTACTCAGGAGGCTGAGATGGGAGGATTACTTGATCCCAGGAGTTTGAGACTGCTGTGAGCCAGGAACATGCCACTGCACCCCAGCTGGGTAGACAGGGCAGGACCCTGCCTCTTAAAAAAGAAAAGAAGGCTGGGCGCCGTGGCTCATGCCTATAATCCCAGCACTTTGGGAGGCTGAGGTAAGAGGATTGCCTGAGCCCACGGATTCGAGACCAGCCTGTAATTCCTTTCCCATAGAGGCGAAACCTTGTTTCTACAATAAATCAAAAAATTAGCTGGGAGTGGTGGTGCGTGGCTATAGATCCAGGTACTTGGAAGGCTGAGGTGGAAGGATCACCTGAGCCCAGCAGCTCGAGGCTGCAGTGGCTGTGAGCGTGCTCTCCAGTCTGGGCGACAGAGTTGAGACTCCAACTCAAAAAAAGAAAAGAAAACAAAAGAAACTTTTCCCTGGCTCTTGTGGTGTCACAGCCTCCTGCTGTTTCTCCGGCCTTTCTGGACATTCTTCAGCAAGTGACTTTTTCTCACTTGCTCCTTGAATTTCAGGCTTGAAGGTACTGTCAAAGACTCTCTTCACTGTCCATCCTCCTTTTCAGCCTCCTGAACTTGACTAGTTTTAACCCTAATGCAGTGTCGATTCTCAGGTATATATCTTAGCTCTGGTCCCACCCGCTTGCTGGACACCTTCCTTGGATGTCCCATGGGTCCCATAGAGTCCACATGTCCACAGGTGAGTCTTTGTTTTCTCCCTTCTCCTAAGCTCTTGTGTTCTGTTACTCAAGTCTGAAACCTCAGTCTTCTTGGATTCTTCCTGCGTGTACACCCCATGTTTAGTCAATCACCGGGTCTTCTAGAACCAAGTCTACTTCTGTAATATCTCCCAAATCAAATCACCCCCTCCTCTTCATTCCTTCCTTTGCTTCTGTTCATGCCTTCATAATCTTCAACTGATCTCCCTGTCTTTCATCTTGCCCACTGTCCCAAAAATATCCACTCCCCACACTGTTGCCAGAATACAATCGTGTTGGAAGGCCTGCAGCTTTCCCTTATGGGTCTATCTCCCTGGGGTGGCAGATGAGGCTTCTGCCACTTCAGAGTGGTCTTCTAGCAGTCATGTCGAGCTCTTTGCAGTTCCTTGAATGTGTCATGCAGTTTCATATCACTATCTTACCCTTCCTTCTGCCTAGAATATCTGCTCCCTAACCCCACCCCTACCTCTGGCCTACAGAGCCCTGTTCTCCCTCCAGGGCTTACCCTGTTCACCCTCTCCTAGGTTCTGGAATGCTTTTTCCAACTTTCCTTACCCGTGAGACAGATATTTCTTCTGGGTCAGTATGCCAGGGTCCAGCTTTTGCCTGGGTTCATATCTCAGCTTTCTCATTTATTGGTAAGTTGACATTGGGCAGGTTACTTAGCTGTGCCTCAGTTTCCACACTTGAAATAATTAGTAATTCCTTTCTCAGACGTCGTCGATACAAATATTGAAAAGACTTCAATAAATGTTAGCTTTTGATATCATCATCATAGTGTTACATTGTATTTATGTGGTTGCATATCTTTCTCCCCCCAGATTGTAATACCTTTCAGAGTAAGGAACTCTCATCTCTGTAGTCTGAGCACTTAGCATCAAATCTGATACATAATTCACAGCCAGAAAACACAGGTTGATGCATGTGTGAATGAGGGGGTTAATGAATGAGTCTAAAGTGCAAATTACATACTCTATTAGCTAGCGATGTTGTATCTTTTCATGTACTTATTGGCTATTTATAGATCTTTTTTTATTCAAATTCTCTGCCCGTTTTTATTTTTAAAATTTATTTATTTTTACTTTTTGAGACAGGGTCTCACACTGTCACCCAGGCTGGAGTGCAATGATGTGATCCTAGCTCACTGTAGCCTCGAGCTCCTGTTTTGCCTATTTTTAAATTGGCAAATTATCTTTTTATTGTTGGACCATCAGAGTTCATTGTATATTCTGAATACTAACCCCTTGTTAGATACATGACTTGCAAATATTTTCTCCCATTTTCTAGGTTTTTTCACCTGATAGTATCTTTATTTTTTTATTTTTTAAGTTGGAGTCTTACTCTGTCACCCAGGCTGGAGTGCAGTGGCATGCTCATGGCCACCACAGTCTCGAACTGCTGGACTCAGGCGATCCTTCTGCTTCAGCCTTTCAAGTAACTGGAACTATAGGTGTGCGCTACCGTGCCTGGCTAATTTTTTTTATTTATTGTAGAGCTGAGGTCTCGCCAAGTTACGCATGTTGGTCTTGAACCCCTGGGCTCAGGCAGTCCTCTTGCCTCAGCCTCCCAAAGTGCTGGGATTCAGGCGTGAGCCACTGCACCAGGAAAAGTTTTTAATTTTATTTTTTTGAGTGGAAGTCTCACTCTGTCGCCCAGGCTGGAGTGCAGTGGCACGCTCGTGGCCACCACAGCCTCTACCTGCTGGGCTCAGGTGATTCTTCCACCTCACCCTTCCAAGTAGCTGGAACTACAAGCACGTGCCACCACACCCAGCTGATTTTTTGATTTATTGTGGAGATGAGGTCTCATCAAGTTGCCCAGGCTGGTCTCAAACCCGGAGGCTCAGGTGATCCTCTCACCTCGGCCTCCCAACGTTTATTTCTGGACTCTCTCAGTTCTATTCCATTAATCTATATATGCTTGTCTTTATGCCACTACCACATTGTCTTGTTTACTGTTGCTTTGTTGTGAGTTTTGAAATCAGGAAGTGTGAGTCCTGTGCTTTTTAAAGATTGTTTTGGCTCTTCTGGGGCTCTTACACTTTTCACGAGTTTTAGGATCAGCATGTCAATTTTGCAGAAAAGCCCATTGGGATTTTGATAGAGGTTGCATTGAATCTGCTGATCGTTGATCACTTTGGGGGGTATAGCCATTTAAACAGTGTTAAATCCTCCAATCTGTGAACATAGGATGTGTTTATTTTAATTTAGGCTAATCAAGCTTATATAAAAAGTGTACCTCTAAAAGCAGATATTTTTTTGATTTTTTTTTTGATTTATTGTAGAGATGAGGTCTCGCTGCCCAGGTGGGTCTCGAACCCACGGGCTCAGGCAATCCATTCACCTCAGCCTCCCAAAGGCGCGAGATTACAGGCTGAGCCACTGAGCCCGGCTTTTTTTTTTTTGAGTTGGAGTCTCACTCTGTCGCCCAGACTGGAGTGCAGTGGCCGCTCCCGGCCACCGCAGCCTCGACCTGCTGGGCTCCGGTGATCCTTCCGCCTCAGCCTTCCGAGTAGCCGGAATTACAGGCATGTGCTACCACGCCCGGCTGATTTTTTGATTTACTGTAGAGATGAGGTCTCACTGCCCAGGCGGGGTCAGGCAATCCATTCACCTCAGCCTCCCAAAGGTGCGGGATTACAGGCTGAGCCACCGAGCCTGGTTTATACTTTTTTTTTTAAGAAACAGAATCTCGCTCTGTCACCCAGACTGGAGTGTAGTGACATGATCACAATTCACTGCAGCCTCAAACTTCCAGGCTCAAGCAATTTTCCCATCTAAGCCTCCTGAGTATCTGAGACTACGAGTATGTGCCCCACCACACCTGCCTAATTAAAAAAAAAACTTTTGTAGAGACAGTGTCTCACTATGTTGTACCCAGGCTGGTCTTGAGCTCCTGGCCTCAAGTGATCCTCCCAGCTCAGCCTCCCAAAGTGCAAGGATTGCAGGCATGAGACACCATGCCTAACCAATCCAAGTAATTTTAATACCTGTATCTTAGAGCTGAGTAATTGAGGAAGTTCTGCTCATGAATTTTCTGTAGGGGATGGTATCTGGTAGACTAGAGGAACTCAGTAAATATTGGTGGAGTGAATAAAAGTACTACCTATTAATACTCACTTTAAGGGAGATGCTTTTGAGTGACTGATGAAGAACAGGTATTGGATTACTGAGATTTGTATGTGTGCGCACGTTTGTAGAGGTTCAGATTTTCTTTTTTTTTTTTTCTTCCAAGTGTTAAAGTTTATTGAGGGCATGAGGGGCTACAAGGGAGCCCTGGGTGTCTGGGAGTTCGGCCTCACATCTGCGTGGACAGTGGCCCCACAGGTGGCCGGGGATAGGGTCTCCACCACCTGGGTTTACTTGAAGGTGTGACTCTCAGCTCCACCCTGTCCAAAGCCTTTGGGCCCAAACATAGCTGAGTAGCAGGGGTGGTTGCAGTAGGGCTTGCCTTCATGCTCGGCATGGCCTCCGGAGGATCAGCGTCTTCCCATATTTCTCACACTTCAGGCAGGGCCGATGCTAGTCCTTGCCCAGTGAGGTCACCCGCTCAGCGAAGTACGCCTCCTTGTCACACTTGAGGCACTTGGGCATGGCGGCGCAGGTCTGTGATTCAAAGGTTGGGACAGGAGCGGGCTGTCGGAGCGGGACTCGGATTTTCTTAACCTTTCACGATGAGCTGAGGATATAGATGCTGGCTAATAAGACCCAACAAGTGGCCTTAGGATTGGGGGTGCTGCTTTGTAAGTGGATATATGCCATCACTACCTTTGCTGGGGCAGGGATAGGATAGAGAGGAAGTTAGACTTGGTGTTTGAAACTTTGGGTAGCACCCAAAAGACCTTAGGACAGAAGCTTCCTCTGTATTTCTTTTGTCCCACCATTTTCTATTATTCTGCCATCACATGTTTCCTAGTTGGTTCTTCAGAGTCCTTGTACTTTCTGCTAGAGACCGTCCAATGTCTTTTCTACCTGATGACATTTGCAGTGGACTTTATTAGGATACTGCATTTCACTGTGGCTCTGCTACTCCTGACCAGGCAGCTGGTGACCACTTCCTATAGAGGCCAGCCTGTGAAGCTATAGGCAGCAAAAGCCTTTCCAACTTGATTTAGCAGCTGGTAGAGAAGACAAGACCAAAGTTTTCAGAAAACAGCAGTTTCTCATACCTCTGCTTTTGAGATGTCACCTGTCACTTGCTCTGTCGTTTTCCAGATGTCTCCACTGACATCGAGGTCCAGGCAGATTTGTTTTTCATAGGTTGGAAAAATGCTTCTTTGGATGGGAATGTGCTTTGGAAAGTGGGGCAGTTGGACTTGTTTCACATCAACATATGATCTTTTGTGACTCTGGTTGTATTGGCCCAACTTTTTTTTTAAGTCAGTGTCTCACTCTGTTGCCCAGGCTGAGTGCAGTGGCACAAGTCACCGAAGCCTCAACCTCCTGGGCTCAGGCAATCCTGCCTCAGCATCCCCAAATAACTGAGACTATAGGCGTGCACCCCCACACCTGGCTAATTTTTTTTGCAGAGACAGGGTCTTGCTATCAGGCTAGTCTCTAACTCCTGGGCTCAGGAGTTAACTCCTGGCTCTTGCCTTGGCCTCTCAAAGTGCTGAGATTTATAGGCATGAGCCACTGTATCGGTCCTACCCCAACTTTTTAAATCGTCCATACGCTGTCCTCAGGACCAGCAAGGCCAGAGGCACTTGGTGGCTGTTTTTACCTGACGTTCCTTTGGACTCCTGGAATTCCTTTTAGTATTTCACTGGAGAAGCTGATCTTGAGAATTCTTCCTCTGAAGGTCTGGCTAAGTTTGAACCCTTCACCTTTGGTTTTGTCCTCGGAGGTGGCCCATGTGCTGTTCACTCTGCACCTGACTCCAGGCCTCAGTCTGCCCACATCAGTGCCCATTTCAGATGTTTGAGGAGGACTGAGTTGGTAACTAGACACTTGCCCTTTGGAGGTGTAGAATCAGAAAGTGCTGTGGGCTATGAAGACGGGGAGACATCTTTTTGGGCTTCCCCTTCTCTGGAGGTAGCTGTACTTCTCTGTACCTCTTGTTGGCACCCTTCATACTAAGAATGTCATGGCAGTCCTGTTGGGTCTCTGGGCCTCTTGCCTCACTTTGCACGTGTGTCTGCCAGGGTTTTTAGTTTTGTTATCACAGCCTTCTGGCTCCCTGACAGTAGACAAGTCACTTAACCTCTGGCTTCAGTTTTTTCATCTGAGAAATGGCATTAAGGCATCCCTCACAGGGTTGTCACAGGGAAAATTAGATAATGTTATATATACAATTAGTGGATCTTTACATGTGACATACAAGGAAATACTTAACACTACCATTGCTGCCAGTCATGCCTGCCTCCTCTTAGCATTCTTGCTTGTTCTTGGTCAACTGCTCCGCTTCAGGCCCATAGTCTCTTATGTACCATTCTCAAATCCAAAAAGCTCTGAAAACTGATCTTGTTTCACTTTTCATGTCGGCAGCCTGGCCTGACCTGACGGCTGTGTGCGTGTCAGCTGACCGGCCCACCAAAGGTGCTATCATGCTGGGACTATTTGCGCATGTGAGGGGGGTGCACCCCGACCTCACTGTATGGACTAGTGGGCAGAGGCCTGTGGGACCCTTTGTTGCCTTGGGGCTGGTGGTGGCCAGCTTGCCTGTGAGCAACCATTCAGCCCGGGGCCTGACCCCCCCATGTCAGGGTCTCCTCGGAGGAAGTGAGTGTGACCAAGGGTCCCCAGCAGCCAGGGCAGGGCAGAGGGGAGATGAGGATGGATGAAACCCGTTCCTCTTTGGGGTTCAGAGCAACTGAGTGGGATAGAGACCCAGGACCACAGCGTTCTGAGGTGGCCCGTGGGCCGACGGGGCCTCACTTCTTGAACTGTGGTCTGCTGGGAAGGGAAATCTGAGAGAAGGATCTGCTTAGGTGTTGACGCCAAAGGAGGGTGGTGGTAGAAGTTTCTAGTCAGCCCCTAGCATGCGGGGAGGGGGAGTTGTGTGTGTTGTAGGAGGGATCCCTGCATGCATAGTAACTTTCCTGAGCCGGTTAACTCAAACAAAAGGATGGGCTTATTTGTTTGGGGATTCAAGTCTGACAACCAGCTAAAATTAAAAGAATCGTACTGGACCTGGGCTGTTTGGTCAGCTGAAAGGGGCTTTAAGTGCTAGGTGCCAGTTAGTTCACATGGGTTCGGGGAGAAATTCCTCACAAAGGAACTTAGATTTCTCAGCAAATTCGTGTTCTTCAGAAGGATGCTTCAGACAAGACAAACTCTCCCAACCTGGTCCTTCCCACTGCAGATCCCAGGTGAACAGGGGACCTCTGCAGACAGTGTCCTTGGCAGCTAGCTTAGGGGCTCCACCGTGAATCCTGGGTTTGCAGAGGCTCTGGGGCTGGTGGCCAGGAGGAAAGGACCAGAGGGCAGGGACTATGGCTGTGTCTTCCTGGCTTTAGTGCCTTTAGCATTGCCCTCTGTTTGCCTGCCTATCCCTATTCTCTGAGTCACAGGGCAAGAAGCTCCTGATGCTCATTTAGGGAAGGTCTGAGAAGTCAGAGGACCTGAAGATTACTCTCCCATCCTCCCTGGGCTGGATTGGATTTGTTGAGCGTGTTCTGCATGCTCAGGCCGCCTTACAGAGACAGCAATAGATAAGACCCCCTTGATGAGTGCCATCCTGTGCCTGTCTCCCCTCCCACCACCAACACACACACACACACACACACACACACACACACACACACACACAAAGGGAAGACCAGAGAAGGAACAGATGATTACAATTAGGGGTTCTATAGCCAGGGCTCACAGGAGGGGCACAGAGGGCTTCCAGGAGAAAGCCACATGGCCGGGCTCGGTGGCTCAGCCTGTAATCCCAGCGCTTTGAGAGGCCAAGGTGAGCGGATTGCCTGAGCCCGCGGGTTCGAGACCCGCCTGGGCAACTTGGCGAGACCTCATCTCTACAATAAATCAAAAAATTAGCCGGGCATGGTAGCACGCACCTGTAGTTCCAGCTACTTGGAAGGCTGAGTCGGAAGGATCGCCGGAGCCCAGCAGGTCAAGGCTGCAGTGGCCAGGAGCGGCCACTGCACTCCAGTCTGAGTGACAGAGTGAGACTCCAACTCAAAAAAAAAAAAAGCCACATGTAAACTGGTCCTGTGGAATGAGTGGGTGTCAGCCAAGTGGTGTGGGGAGGGGGTTGGTGTTCCTGGAAAAGTGAACAGAAGCTGCCTGTGTGACCCCATGTGGTCTTTCTGGGAAGCACAGCCTAGCCAAGAACAGGAGGAGGCTGGAAAGGCAGGCAGGGACCTGTCCTGTGGCGTGGGGGCTGTGGCAGGGTCTTGAGCCCAGCGTGCAGCCATGAGATGCAGAGTGCACTCCGGAGTCATTTCCTTGAGCGGCCTAAAATAATGGACGTTTATTCTCTCATGGTTCTGGAGGCCAGAGTCTAAAATCAAGGTATTGGCTGACACGAGCTGAAAGTGAGAGTGGCATGCTCACTCTGCAGCTCTAGGGGACCCTTTCCTGACTCCTGTAGCTCCTTGGTGTTTGCTGGTAGTCCTCAGCACTTCTTGGCTTATTGATAGGACTTCAGTCACATGGCCATCTTGTCCCTGTTGTGTCTTCACATGTGTTCCCTCTGTGTGTGTCTTTCTCTATGTCCAAATTTTCCCCTTTCATAAGGACTCCAGCCATCCTGGATTAGGGTTCACCTGCATGATTTCATTTAACCCAACTATCTCTGCAAAACCCGTTTCCAATTGAGGTCGCATTTGGAGGCACTTGGGGTTAGGACTTCAAAGCACTTCTGTGGAACACTGTTTAGTCTGTTACACCTTCTCCTGGGGGTCTGGCTACACCAGGTCTGGCAGCCTCCCCTTTGACAAGTCCTGTCTGTTCTCCTGCAGAACCGGGCTGTGGGTCGGCCCAAGGGGAAGCTGGGCCCGGCCTCCGCGGTGAAGTTGGCTGCCAACCGGACAACGGCAGGAGCTCGGCGGCGCCGGACGCGATGCCGCAAGTGCGAGGCCTGCCTGCGGACCGAGTGTGGAGAGTGCCACTTCTGCAAGGACATGAAGAAGTTCGGGGGCCCTGGGCGGATGAAGCAGAGCTGCATCATGCGGCAGTGCATCGCGGTAAGTGGGGACTGGAACTGGAACTCGCCCCGCTCCAAGACGCCGGGCTGCCTTGGTGTCCAGACCTGACTTCCCTCCTTGTGCACCAGGCCTGTTTGGTCTGTCTGCTTGTTGGTCTGTCCAGCCCCTCTGCAGAGAAAGAAGTTGGGGCTGCGGAAACCCCTGAGAGTTGCTCCCTGTGGACAAGAAGGGGGCTCTGAATCCAAAGCCCCCAGTGCCAGTCCTGGTGCAGTCCTGCCTTATGCTCAGGCTCTTCATAATCTGATGGTCTTATAACTCCTTCCTTTCCAAGGAGACCAAGTACTTTGAAGTCTGTGCCATTAAAGATGTCAGGACAGCCTGTCCTGTCTGTGACCCTGTTGCCAACATTTATGATCCAGTCCATGACAGTTCTAGGCCCTTCCTTCCTTCCTGTCCTGGCTTCAGAGTCAGAGGTCTTGGTGTAAGGTCAGTGCCCCTCTGACGGGACTGCCCCAGACAAAGAGGAATGATTTATGGTGCTGAGAAGTTGGACCCCTGGAGAGTCTAGCCAGCCCCTCCAGACCGCCTTGCTGGCCTTGCCCCAGGACAGGGCGGCGAATGTGGACTTTGGTAACTGGGCATGGTCCTGGGGTTTGCCCTTGAATCCTTTCTTACACACCAACATGCTATGCCTTCCCTAAGGCACTCCTTCCCGGGGGTCCAGCGGTCCTCTTTGTGGGAGTAGTCATCTTGTCCCCATGAAAAAGCAGGCTTGGCTGGAGGGGCAGGATTCCTTGGCCCTGGTGAGCTCATCTGCAGCCTCACCCTGGCATAAGGTGAGTCCTTCCTCCCTAGCTGCTGGTGCCCCTCTATGCCCAAAGACACTTCACGCTTCTCCCTCCAAACACTTTACGCTTTTTTTTTTTTTTTTTTTTTTGAGTTGGAGTCTCACTCTGTCGCCCAGACTGGAGTGCAGTGGCCGTTCCCGGCCACCACAGCCTTGACCTGCTGGGCTCCGGCGATCCTTCCACCTCAGCCTTCCAAGTAGCCGGAACTACAGGCGTGTGCTACCATGCTCGGCTGATTTTTTTGATTTATTGTAGAGATGAGTTCTCGCTGCCCAGGCAGGTCTCGAACCCACAGGCTCAGGCAATCCACTCACCTCAGTCTCCCAAAGGCGTGGGATTACAGGCTGAGCCACCGAGCCCGGCTGATTTTTTTTATTTATTGTAGAGATGAAGTCTCGCCAAGTTGCCCAGGCGGGTCTCGAACCCACGGGCTCAGGCAGTCCACTCACCTCAGCCTCCCAAAGCATGGGATTATAGGCTGAGCCACCGAGCCCGGCTACTTTACACTTCTTATGGTCAGAAAACATAGCATAACATTTACCATCTGAATCTTTCACTCTGTTTGGCCAGGCTGGAGTGCAGTAGTACGACCATGGCTCAGTACAATTTAAACCTCTGGGGCTTAGGTGATCCTTCCACTTTAGCATCCCGAGTAACTGGGACTATAGGCATGTGCCACCATACCTGGCTAATTCAAAAAAAATTTTTTTGTCTGGGCTTGGTGGCTCAGCCTGTAATCCCAGCACATTGGGAGGATGAGGCAAGTGGATTGCCTGAGCCTGCGGGTTTGAGACCCACCCGGGCAACTTAGTGAGACCTCATCTCTACAATAAATAAAAAATTAGCCAGGCATGGTAGTGTGTGCCTATAGTTCCCGCTACTTGGAAGACTGAGGTGGAAGAATCACCAGAACCCAGCAGGTCAAGGCTGCGGTGGCTGGGAGCGTGCCACTGCCCTCCAGTCTGGGCGACAGAGTGAAACTCCAACTCAAAAAAATTTTTTTTTGTAGAGAAGCTGGGCACAGTGGCTCACGCCTGTAATCCCAGCACATTGGGAGGCAGAGGCAAGAGGATTCCCTGAGCCCAGGGGTTCGAGACCAGCCTCAGCAACAAGGTCAGATGTCATCTCTGCAATAAATAAAAAAGACTAAGGTGGAAGGATTCCCTGAGCCCAGGAGGTTGAAGTTGCAGTGAGCCATGGTTGTGCTACTGCACTGCAGCAGATTGAGGCTGCAGTGTCCATCAGTGTTCCACTGTACTCCAGCCTAGGTGATAGAGTGAGACTCCAACTAAAAAAAAAAAAATTTTTTTTTTGAGTGGAGAAGAGGTCTCGCTATGTTGTTCAGACTGGTCTCATACTCCTGGACTCAGTCCTCCCACCTCATCCTCCCCAAAGAGCTGGGATTATAAGCGTGAGCCACCGTACATAGTCCATCTTAATTTTTTTAAGTATGCAGTGCAGTAGTAGTATTTGTACATTATTGTGTAGCTTATCTTTAGAAGGTTTTCATTTTGTAAAACTATAACTCTATACCCATTGAACAATGACTTCCCCTTTCCTCTCCCCCAGCCCCTGGCAACTAGCATTCCACTTTCAGTTTTTAAGAGTCTGACTGGGCGCGATGGCTCATACCTGTAATCCCAGTGCTTTGAAAGGCCAAGGCAGGATTGCTTGAGGCCAGGAGTTAGAGTCCAGTCTAGACAACATAGCAAGACCCCGTCTCCACCCCCCCCCAATAAAAAAGAGAGAGAGAGAGAGAAAAGAAAAATATAGCTTGACTAATTCAGGTACCTCATATAAGCAGAATCGTATTTGTCTTTTTGTGACTGGCTTATTTATAAACCTCATCATAATGTCCTAAAGGTTCATCCATGTTGTAGCATATGACAGCTTCCTTCTCTTTAAAGGCTGAATAACACTCCATTGTATATATACATCACATTTTCTTTCATTTTTCTGTTGATGGACATTTAAGTTGCTTTCACCTCTTGACTATTGTGAATAATGCTGTAGTGAACATGGGTATGCACGTATCTCTTTGAGATCTTGTTTTTAATTTTTTTGGATATATAGTTGATCCTTGAACAACATAGGGGTTAGGGGAGCCAACTCCTGCATAAATTCATGTACAACTTTTAACTCCCCTAAAACTTAAGCTACTAATAGCTTTCTATGGACCAGAAGCCTCAGCAATAACATAGTCAGTCAACATGTATCTTGTATGTTACATGTATTATATTATACACTGTATTCTTAGAATAAGCTAGAGAAAAGAAAATGTTGTTAAGAATCATAAGGATGCCGGGCTCGATGGCTCAGCCTGTAATCCCGCGCCTTGGGAGGCTTGAGGTGAGTGGATTGCCTGAGCCCGGGTTCAAGTCCCACCTGGGCAACTTGGCGAGACCTCATCTCTACAATAAATCAAAAAATCAGCTGGGTGGTAGTGCGCGCCTGTAGTTCCAGCTACTTTGAAGGCTGAGGCGGAAGGATTGCCAGAGCCCAGCAGGTCGAGGCTGCGGTGGCCGGGAGCGACCACTGCACTCCAGTCTGGGCGACAGAGTGAGACTCCAGCTCAAAAAAAAAAAAAGGAATCATAAGGAAGAGAAAATATATTTACTATTTATTAAGTGGAAGTGGACCATCATAAAGATCGTCATTGTCATCGTCTTCAAGTTGAGTAGGCCGAGGAGAGATCGGTCTTGCTGTCTCAAAGGTGGCAGAGGTGGAAGAGACAGAGGTTGGTGGAAGGGGAGGCAGGAGAGGCAGGCACACTTGGTGTAACTTTTATTGAAAAAAAATTCACATATAAGTGAACTCATGCAGTTCAAGGGCCAGCTGTATACCCAGAAGTGGGATTGCTGGATCATATGGTAATGCTATTTTTAATTTTTTGAGGAACCTCTTTACTGTTTTCCATGGCAGCTATGCGGTTTATATTCCCACTGAAGGTACAGGAGAGTCCCTGTTTCTTCACATCTTAGCCATCTGGATTTTTGTTTGTTTACTTGTTTGTTTTTAATAGTAGCCATCCTAAGTGTGTATGAGGAAATATCTCATTGTGGTTTACGGTTTGCTTTTCCCTAATATATCTTCTTTGGAGAAATATCTATTCAAGTTCTTAGCCTTTTCTTTTTGAGTTCGAGTCTCCTTCCAAGTGGCTGGAACTACAGGCATGTGCCACTTACCCAGCTAGTTTTTGTTATTTATTGTAGAAACAAGGTCTCACCGAGTTCCCCAGGCTGATCTCAAACACCTGGTCTCAGGCAATTCTTGCCTCTATCTCCCAAAGTGCTGGGATTAGAGGCATGAGCTGTCACACCCGTCCCTTAGACCACTTTTTAACTGGTTTTTTGTTGTTGTTGTTGTTTTGAGTTGCAGAAGTTCTTTATATATTCTGGATATTAATCCCTCATTAGATATATGGTGTACAAAGATTTTTCTCCCATCCTGTAGGTTTTTCATTGTATTTAGCTTTTCTTTTCTTTTTTTTGAGTTGGAGTCTCACTCTGTCGCCCAGACTGGAGTGCAGTGGCCGCTCCCGGCCACTGCAGCCTCGACCTGCTGGGCTCCAGCGATCCTTCCGCCTCAGCCTTCCAAGTAGCCAGAATTATAGGCATGCGCTACCACTCCCGGCTGATTTTTTGATTTATTGTAGAGATGAGGTCTCGCCTGCCCAGGCGGGTCTCGAACCCACGGGCTCAGGCAATCCATTCACCTTAGCCTCCCAAAGGCGCGGGATTACAGGCTGAGCCACTGAGCCCGGCATATTTAGTTTTTCTTTTGTTGCAGAAGCTTTAAAGTTTCACTGTGTGTGTGTGTGTGTGTCAGTCAGGGTCTTACTCTTGCCTAGGCTAGAGTACAGTGGTGCAGTCAAGGTTCACCACAGCCTTGACCTTCTGGTCTCAAGCAATTGTCTTGGCTAATTTTTTTATTTTTTGTAGAGATAAGGTCTTGCTAGGTTGCCCAGACTGGTCTCAAATTCATAGGCTCAAGTGATCCTTCTGCCTCAGCCTCCCAGAATGCTGGGATTAAAGGCATGAGCCTCTGTGCCTAGCCCGCTGCTTATGTTTTTAATTGGTACCCAAACCCTAGGATATTTGAATGGATTTCAGGGAATTGTGAGTCCTGAAGTTAAACAGACTTTTTTTTTTTTGCGTGTGATTTTCTTTGGAGAAAGGATCCATGTGACCCACTGGATTGTCAGAATTTAAGAAAACTTATCTATAAAGACTACCAGTTATAAGAAACCTGTCTCGGGCGCCACCTTATCTCAGCAGCTCTGGCGCCTGGGACTGCATGGCTGGTAGAAGGAAACTTCACTTTGTACATCTCCTCCTCTCTCCAGCCTGACGCGGCTTTTGGAACTGATAGCAAATACAGATTTGGCCCAATTTAGGGTCCCTTTTGCTCTTCTATCCTCTCTACTTTGGGGGCACTTTACCTAGTTGTAACCCAGCAAGCCTGCTGCTCTCCTTTTCTGGTCCTCCCTTTGCTGTCTGTCATCGGTGGCTGCCTCTGTAGCTTCTGCGTCCCTCCCCACCTCGCCACATCCCTGCCAGGTCTCCCCTCCAGGATCTTCTGCAAGTGCTTCACCTCTGGCGCTGTCCTCCATCCTGCCACCTGTCTCAGCCTCAGCCCCTGCCCTCCGTCCTGCCCCACCACAGACCCTCTTCTGGCTGTGGGCCATGCCCCACCCAACACCCCCAGCTGCAGTCTTGCCCTTCAGCCTGGCCTGCCCTGTCCTTGTTCATGTTGAGGCCCCTCTGCCTTCCTGGCTTTTCTCCTCTCTGTCCTGTCCTCGGAGTTCACCAAGAAACCAGCCTCTGCTGCTTCTGATAACACTCAAACATGACTTTTCCATGCTTCCTTTGGGTTTCAGGGAGTTATGTCTTTGTCTTCCCAATTACCTTATGGGGGTGGGCAGCTGTCTTTCTCACTTCTACCCCTCTACCCCCAGGACCCTGTTTCATTCAGGTGTCTCCTGAATGAATGATGACACTCTTACCTTCTGTGGTCTGTTTGAGCTCAAATGCTGTCTTTCTCACTTCTACCCCCTACCCCCAGGACCCTCTTTCATTCAGGTGTCTCCTGAATGAATGATGACACTCTTACCTTCTGTGGTCTGTTTGAGCTCAAATGTTTGTGCCATTATAACAAAGTCTTTTTCACTTACCAACGAAGTGTATATCCAGCTTATTTGAGGCTCCTCTGATGCAATTTAATACAGATTGGCCGTGTGCGTCCTCCATATCTGGGTGTGATGGCAGTGCAGAGATGTGGGGTGTGCACAGGGAGGGAATGAGGCCCACCTGGCCTCAAGGAGTGAGAGTCCGGTTATGTTAGTTCTCAAACATTGTAGTTTATTCATTTATTAGTATTTATTGTATTATAAATCAAAATTTAAAAAATTTTTCAGTTTTTAAAAGAAATAGGGGGACAAGAGCAGGTTTCTTTTTTTTTCCTTTGAGTTGGAGTCTCACTCTGTCACCCAGGCTGGAGTGCAGTGGCACACTCATGGCTGCCTCAGCCTTCCAAGTAGCTGGAACCACAGGCTCGTACCAGCGATCCTTCCGCCTCAACCTTCCAAGTAGCTGGAACTACAGGCATGCGCTACCACACCCGGCTGATTTTTTGATTTTTTATTGTAGAGATGAGGTCTTGTCAAGTTGCCCAGGCGGGTTTCGAACCTGTGGGCTCAGGCAATCCACTCACCTCGGCCTCCCAAAGTGCTGGGATTACAGGCTGAGCCACCAAGCCCGGCCAGCTTTTTTTTTTTTTTTTTTTTTTTTGCGTTGGAGTCTCACTCTGTCACCCAGACTGGAGTGCAGTGGCCGCTCCCGGCCACCGCAGCCTCGACCTGCTGGGCTCCGGTGATCCTTACGCCTCAGCCTTCCAGTAGCTGGAACTACAGGCCTGCACTACCACGCCCGGCTAATTTCTTTATTTATTGTAGAGATGAGAAGGGGCAGTTTCTTAAAGGTTAGTTGCAATGTGGACTCTGAAACTGTATCAGTGTACTTTTCTACTGTTACATTAAACATCATCAGTCTCTCTTGCTCTTTGAATGTCCCATTTGCTCAGGCATGATGTTGTAGGACCATACATTGGTCATTTGGAAAATACTGGCTCCTTGACTCGGGCAGATTTTCCAAATATTGGCACATGACATTATGCAATATTATTTTTAAAACCATGTGTTAATATCACCACTGTTCTCGTCAGAAACGCTATTCAGTACTGGGAAACCATTCAGGTTGTGGTGGCTCGTTTAAGTGTTCCGAGTCTGATTTTCATTTAGAAACTTGAATTTTGTCATTTGCAGCAAATACTGTTAGCAGTTTTTCTGGAAATGAGAGGCTCACTTACTTTGTCTTCACAGAAATACACTATTACCCACAGGATTTTTGTCAGTCATTGTCTCAAGTAAAAGTCTGAAGAAAGTGGCTAATTCAGCTCACAGCTCAGTCACATGGAAGCCTTTCCTTTGCTAGTGGCCAACCTTCAGTGTGCAGGAGTGCTTCCTATTCATCACACAAATCTGCAAAGGATGTATGCTCAAGGGTTGAAGTTTTCATAAAATTAATAATTTTGACTGCTTCGTCAAAGACATTCTTAGATTAAACTGGTGATCTTTCTAATGAGTAAGTGGCTTTGCATGAACCTGTGACTGTTGGTGTAGTTGGGGGCTTGGCTTTTACTAGTGCTGTGGGCCAGCATTTTCACTCACCGGTGCAACTATCAACACTGTGCAAAAGGCAAACAATGTCTTACTGTTATTCCAAAGATAGTTTTGACCTTTTAGGCTTCTCTGTGAAGGTCTTGGGGACCCCACAGTCCCTGGGCTGTGCTGTGACACCCACTGTTGAGATGCAGCCTCAGCCCTATGTAGATCTGAGCTGGGCTCATGCTCCAGCTCCTTCGAGTCTTTCCTGAATGTGAGGCATTCCCTGACCTCCACATTGAAAATTAGCCCTCCTTCCATCCCTTAGCCCCAGCCCTGGCCTCCTCCCCATATCCCTTGTCTCTATCTGACATGCTTTATTATTGTTCTTCATTTTGTCTGCCTTCGTCTGCTAAAATATAAGCTCAGGACGGCAGAGATTTTGAGCTGTCTTGTTTATTGCTGTATTCCCAACACTTAGTGTAGTATCTGGCATATAGATGGAATGAATGAATGACTGTGCCTGGGGGGCTAGTTTTCTGGCATCTCCTGGCATGCCCTTGACTCCCTCCCACCCCCACCTGCCATTTGTCCTGATTGCCTCTGCTGACGTGTCTGCTTTCCCTGGCTCCTCAGCCAGTGCTGCCCCATACTGCCGTGTGCCTTGTGTGTGGCGAGGCGGGGAAGGAAGACACGGTGGAAGAAGAGGAAGGCAAGTTTAACCTCATGCTCATGGAGTGCTCCATCTGCAATGAAATCATCCACCCTGGATGCCTTAAGGTGAGCAGCCTATGGGGGCCCTGAGTGTGCGGCTTGACACGGGGCTGGTGGTACTGACTGTGTGGGGTAGGGTAAGGCAGGGGGCATAAGTAGTGTGGCAGATTCCTGGAGGACCCCCATGTGATTCTGTGTGTCGAGTGATGGGGCCAGGCCATCACTGGAACAGCTCAGACACCCAGTATTACTGAGGGAATGTGCACACCCTTCCACCTCCCAGGATGTCAGAACTATGGAAGGTTCCTAGTGTCTCAGCACACAAAAAACGGGCTACTTGTTTGCACCTGGGCTAGAGAGAGAGACTCCAGGAGGCTGGGCTGCTCCCTGGAGTCCAGGCTCCAGGCTTCTGGGAGGGCAAGGCCTGGGGCCAGGGAGGGCAGATCCTGAGACAACAGGTGGTTGCATTCCTGCCCCTTTGCGCCAGGAACACGTTCCCTTATTGTGCCCAAGGCAGAGCTACCTTCTCCTGGGCGGCCGCTGTGCTGTGCCTGCCTGTCCTAGGCAGTAGATTCTACCTTGGAAAGGAAGAGACCACTTTGGGCTGGCACCTACCTTCTGCCCAAGAGAATGTTGTCATCCTTGGCACTGCCCCATTGGCCTAGGTGTCAGAGCCCGTGTGTCTTGTTTTATAGAAGTCCAAGTTCTTTGGCTCTGACATGGCCACTGTCCCTCACAGTGGTGGTTGTAGGAGTTTGCTTTGACCTTTGCTTCTTATCACACACGCACACAAACACGTCACCCCCAAGGAGCTGCTGGGATTTCCTTGACTTTGGAAGTCAGCCCTTTCTTCACTTAATTGTCTTATTTCTCTCCCAGTTCATGTGCTCCTTGAGGGCAGGGACAGCCACGTCTGATTCTTTCACACCTGGCACACAGTAAAGTGCTCTGAATTGACTGAACAATTAGTTGGGTTCTTTCTGTGTGCCAGGCCCTGAGCTAATTGCTTTATCTGGGTCATCAGTGAATTCTTGCAAACCTCCAGCGAGATGGGAACACCAACTCTTTTATGGCTGAGGGCACTGGCATACAGAACGAAGTGATTTGCCTAGGGTCACTGAGAGTCAGAAGGGCGCAGCATTTGAACCCTGGCCACAAGCCAAAGCCCCTGGCCTCAGCCAGCCCATGCAGTGCTTCTCTTTTGACTAGAAACAGATACACGCTGGGGAGGGGTCTGTTTCGTGTTTCTGGCCTCCAGAGACCTGTGCTGGTGAGGCCTCTTCTCGGCCCTTCCCTGCTGGCTGAATCCTGTGTGTCCCTGCAGATTAAGGAGTCAGAGGGTGTGGTCAACGATGAGCTTCCCAACTGCTGGGAGTGTCCGAAGTGTAACCACGCCGGCAAGACCGGGAAAGTGAGTGCCGGGCTCCAAGTCCCCGGGACGGTCGGGAGGGCGCGGGCCTGGGCCTCACCGGGACCAGCCTGTCCCGATCGGCAGGCGGGGGGCCTGGGCTTGGGCAGGAGGAAGGGCGAGTCCAAAGATATACAGTTGGTTTGTTCCTTCTCTCTTTTTGGCCTACAAGCAAAAGCGTGGCCCTGGCTTTAAGTACGCCTCCAACCTGCCCGGCTCCCTGCTCAAGGAGCAGAAGATGAACCGGGACAACAAGGACGGGCAAGAGCCTGCCAAGCGGAGGAGCGAGTGTGAGGAGGCGCCCCGGCGCAGGTCGGACGAGCACCCCAAGAAGCTGCCCGCGGACGGCATCCTGCGCAGAAAGTCCGACGACGTGCACCTGAGGAGGAAGCGGAAATACGAGAAGCCCCAGGAGCTGAGTGGACGCAAGCGTGTACGGACTGGGAGGGGCCGGGCGGCGGAAGGGGTGGCCCTGCGGTCCCGGGCCGGGATGGAGGGGTGGGGGCGGGGGAGGGGCCGCGGGTAGAGCTCGGGATCCTGGCCTCTTGCTTCCCTGAGCAGGTCACCTCAGTCCTGAGAGCCCGGCCCAAAAGAAGGGGGAAAACCAGCGAGTCACTCCTCTTCCCACTCCCTTTAGGCCTCGACGCTTCAAACGTCCCCCGGTTCCTCCTCTCACCTCTCGCCGAGGCCCCCTCTAGGCAGCAGCCTCAGCCCTTGGTGGAGATCCAGTCTCACTTACTTCCAGCAGCAGGTGCTCCCACGTCGCCCCGCCCTCCCGAGGCCCTGGGGACTTGTGAGTCCCGGGCTGCCCCCCACCCCCCCACTGGCCCTCCAAGCCATCGCCGCCTCTCCCGAGGCGCCTGTTCTCGGTGTCCTAGGCCGCGGTCCCAGAGCTCTGGCTCGTGGTTCTGGCGCGGGGCCCGGGAAGCTCGCTCTGGTTGGGATCGAAGCTGCAGCAGGGAAGCCCTGTGAGTCCAGGGAACCTCAGAGGATCCTGGTGGCCCCGCCCCACCCACCAGGCCTTGCCGCCACCGGCCACAGGGTGGCGCCTGGAGTCTCCCAGCTCTAGCCACTCCGGCTTGGCTTGGGACTTGGCTTGGGAATGCCCGAAGGCCTGCGCTCCAGAGCTGGCTCCCAGAGCCAAGGCTGATGAGAATGGGCGGCTGCACATCTCTGGGTCTGTCCAGGGTGGGAGGTCAGTTGGGTGGGAACAATTCGACCGTGCTCCTCTATTTCCATCTTCTTCCTCGAAAGCAGCAGGCAGGGCCCACCTGTCTGTTGGTCAGACGTGAAGGAGACGGCATCTGGGGGGAAGGGGTCCCTCCAGCCCCTCCTAGAGACTGGATGGGGTGGGACAGGGTAGGGTGTGGAGGGGACCAAATCCCACGAGCCCCAGGAGCAAGCTCTGCATCCTTTCTTTCCTGTGACAGCTGAAACCTGGCAAAGAAGATAAGCTTTTCAGGAAAAAGGTACCGTCTTTCTCTCCCAGGTCTGGGAGGTCAGAGCTGCATGGCAGTGTCCTGGGCCACAGTCCTATGGCAGAGGGGCGGGAGGTCTTGGGTGGGCGCAGTCCTGAGCCCTGGAGGCTGACTCTCCCACCTTCCTGCATCTTGCCCTCAGCGGCGGTCCTGGAAGAACACCGAGGACCGGATGGCGCTGGCCAACAAGCCCCTACGCCGCTTCAAGCAGGAACCAGAGGATGATCTGCCTGAGGCACCCCCAAAAACCAGGGAGAGCGACCACTCACGCTCCAGCTCACCTACTGCCGGGCCCAGCACCGAGGGGGCCGAGGGCCCGGAGGAGAAGAAGAAGGTGAAGATGCGTCGGAAACGGCGGCTTCCCAACAAGGAGCTGAGCAAGGAGCTCAACCACGAGATCCAGAAGACGGAGAGCAGCCTCGCTGATGAGAACCACCAGCCCATCAAGTCGGAGCCCGAAAGTGAGAATGAGGAGCCCAAGAGGCCCCTGGGCCTCTGTGAGCGCCCCCATCGCTTCAGCAAGGGGCTCAACGGCACCTCCCGGGAGCAGCTGCGGCACCAGCTGGGGCCTGGCCTGCGCAGTCCACCCCGTGTCATCTCCCGGCCCCCACCCTCCGTGTCCCCGCCCAAGTGCATCCAGATGGAGCGCCATGTGATCCGGCCGCCCCCCATAAGCCCCCCGCCTGACTCACTGCCCCTAGATGATGGGGCAGCCCACGTCATGCACAGGGAGGTGTGGATGGCCGTCTTCAGCTACCTCAGCCACCAAGACCTGTGTGTCTGCATGCGGGTCTGCAGGACCTGGAACCGCTGGTGAGCGGCAGGCCGTGTTGGGCTCTAGGTTAAGGCTCAGACTGTACCAGGGATGGCCCGTGTGTGGCACGTTGTCCCCACTTGAGTCACTTGTGGCGCCCTTCTAAGTTGTAGTATAGCTTAAGTATGCTCTGTAAAGAATTCCAGGTGGCTCTAGCAGTCCCATCAGTCTGGTCTTGTCAGAGGACAATACCACACTTGTTTCCTTCCTGATTGAGCTCTCTGGAAGGTGAAGTACGGACCAAGTCCTTATCTTTAGAGAACAAGGCTGCAAATCACTGACTTCAATCCAGCTTGATATTTACCAGTTCTCTGGCCTTGGCTGTTCCTTACTCTCATGCACAAACAGGCAAGACACCTGCTTCACAAGGTTGTTTGAAGGCACAGCCCATAGAGGACATGGTAGATGCCTTGGTAAATGTTTGATGGAAAGCGGGTGCTGGCATCTTCCACTGGAGTTCTGTGGCCCTCGGGGCAGAGATGCCTGTGTGTGGGCTGGACAGGTGCTAAGCAGAGAAGGGTCCATTGGGCTGAGTTTAGGAGCCTCCCCCTGAGGCTGGTAGGTAGGAAGAGTTACTCTACCTATGCAGGGGCTCCTCAAGGGAGCCCTGCCTCTGACAGTGTCACCCCACTTGGCCTGGCCCGCAGGTGCTGCGATAAGCGGTTGTGGACCCGCATCAACCTGAACCACTGCAAGTCCATCACGCCCCTGATGCTGAGCGGCATCATCCGGCGACAGCCCGTCTCCCTTGACCTCAGCTGGACCAACATCTCCAAGAAGCAGCTGAGCTGGCTCATCAACCGGTTGCCTGGTAAGCCCTGGGCGGGACCCCATGTGTGTAGCAGTGGCGGCTAGCGGTGCGTCCCCTGACCTGTACTTTTTTTGTCCCCCAGGACTCCGAGACTTGGTGCTGTCAGGCTGCTCATGGATTGCGGTCTCGGCCCTCTGCAGTTCCAGTTGTCCATTGCTCCGGACCCTGGATGTCCAGTGGGTAGAAGGACTGAAAGATGCCCAGATGAGGGATCTCCTGTCCCCACCCACAGACAACAGGCCAGGTAAGTTGCTAGGCCAGGGATTGCATGGGGGTGGGGTGACCAGGCTATGCTGTGGGATCTGCTTTTGCTCACAGACCCCAGTAGATGCATGTGGCAAGTCTTCTCGGACCTCAGCCCTTCCCTGGAGGAAGGAGAGATGAGTCTTCACTGCTGCGTTGATTGGTTTGGGCACCGAGGGGATCCTGCAGGAGGCAGAGGCTCTTTGCACATGCAGGACTCCACTCCGGGGGTTCTGCATGCTTCTCACTGCTTCTCCATGAGGACTGGAGTTACTATGGTTGAACAAGGACTCTCGGGGTGGTGTTCCCCCTGGGTAGGGCTGCCTGCGTCTAGTGCTCCTCGCCAATTGTTGAAACAAGTGAGATGCAGGCATCCAAGATGCTATGTTGTCTCTGCGCCGGTTAGCCCATGACTGTTAGGTAGAAGGTGGACTGAGTATTTCTAGGTCTTCTTGTTTTCCAAGAGAAACTAGAAATCTAAATTCTTGCTTTTATCTTTTTATTTATTTATTTATTTATTTACTTATTTTTTGAGTTGGAGTCTCACTCTGTTGCCCAGACTGGAGTGCAGTGGCCCACTCCCGGCCACCGCAGCCTCAACCTGCTGGGCTCCGGCAATCCTTCCGCCTCAGCCTTCCAAGTAGCTGGAACTACAGGTGCATGCTACCACGCCCGGCTAAGTTTTTGATTTATTGTAGAGATGAGGTCTCGCCAAGTTGCCCAGGTGGGTCTCGAACCTGCGGGCTCAAGCAATCCACTCACCTCAGCCTCCCAAAGGCGCGTGATTACAGGCTGAGCCACCGAGCTCGGCTTAAATTCTGGTTTTTAAATGTTGGAACTCTGACTTTAGGGGGAAGCACTTTATGGCTAAATGAAGTCCAAGTGTCACATAAGGCTCATAGGCCTTTTAGGGCATCATGTCAGCATGACCAGATCTCCCTGGTCAGACTGATGGGCTGTCCTCTCTTTCCTGGCCCACCAGGTCAGATGGACAATCGGAGCAAGCTCCGGAACATCGTGGAGCTGCGCCTGGCAGGCCTGGACATCACAGACACCTCCCTGCGGCTCATCATTCGCCACATGCCCCTGCTCTCCAAGCTCCATCTTAGTTACTGTAACCACGTCACTGACCAGTCCATCAACCTGCTCACTGCTGTTGGCACCACCACCCGAGACTCCTTAACCGAGATCAACCTGTCAGGTGAGTCAGGAGCCCTCATCAGGTCTGCCCAGCACCCTGTGGGACAGACCAGGAGTTTCACATTTGTTGGAAATGATTTGTGTGCCCACAATGATGTGGTCACAATGCCAGGACATGCCAGCAAAGACAGCCAGTCCATTCCAGAGTTACTGTTGGATTTAAACAGTTATTATTGGATTTGTAATCGTTGCTACCAAAAAATGGAGCTGGTTAGCAGCAGGTACACATAGTTCTGTCTCTGACTCAAAACACATGCACTAGGAACTGCCCCCAAGGGTGTGCAGAGGAATCGACATCTGACAGCATGTGGGACAGCAGGGGGCCAGGAGGTGAGGGCCCTGACAGGCAGGCAGGAGCTTGATTTCTGCCTTTACTGTCTTCATACACACCCTTCATGACCCTGCTATCAAAGGGCCTGTTGATGGAGAAAAAAAAAGAAAACCCTCGAGTTTCATGATTGTTCTGTGTCTGTCACAGACACTGCAGAACCCTCACTGGCTCCACTGGCTGAAGGACTTGAGGCTCGACTGTGCAACGCAGAGGCAGCACTGCCTGTTCTTGCCCACTCACCTGTTGTTGGTCTGGTAGCTCTTAGATGGTCTGGGCTGGGAGTGTCAGGTTTGGAGAAACCAAAAAGAGAAATAAACCTGTAGGTTTTTGTCTAGAAATTACCAACTACTAAAGGACACCCTCATCTCAAATTACATTGTGACACAGTACAGTGGTGATGCTTTTGCCTCTCTGCACCCCACATTGTGCCTGATGTACACTTTCTGTCAGCCATGCCACAAGGGGATGGGAGGTTTGGACGAGATGAGATAATTCTGTACCTTTGTCCTTAGGAAGCCAGTCTTCCTTCTCATGAAGTTTTAATTTTGTGGATGGTCCCACCCCATGGAGGCAAAGAGCCAGAGTGAACATGAAACGTCACCACAGTGATACCAGCTCCAGGTTCAGATCGTGGGTTTGAGTTGGTGATAGAACTGCCCTTTGGAGAAGGGACCAGGAGGCGTCTTACTCTTAGGACTTGATTTCATATTATTTTCATTATGTTCTAGTTTACTCATTTACTTATTATGGATTCATAGCAGAGATCACAGTATAAATCCCCTCCCCTGTAGTAGTAGTCTGGTGTGTGTGTGTGTGTGTGTGTGTGTGTGTGTGTGTGTGTCATCCTTTGCATTTTGGTTTTCTACCACAGTAAATTGAGGTAATCTTTTCATCTCAGTGCTTACAGCTCTCTGCATTCTTGCTAAGAGGTGTGCAGTATATTAAGGCATATCTCTATGTAGTCTCTTCTAGATTAAAAGAAAAAATATTTCCCCTCCCATCAGACAAAATAAGTCTGTACTGATTCAAGCACCAGAGACAGGGGAAAAAAATAGTAAGTCTGTGCCACAAACAGATGATAGTTGACATGATTCAGAATCCATAAACTTGGTTGGAGGGTCTGGACTCATGGCAAGTGAAGTTGCAATTCTAAGCCATTGTAATTCAGGCTGAGTTTCATTGTGGAAATGTCCACTGGGGACTCGAGGCAGTCCTTTGCCTTTCCCTTCTCCACCCCTAATTTCCACCACCCAAGGCAACACCTTAAACTCTTGAGCTCTTTCTTCCAGTGTCTACCTCCGTATTACAAAATAGCAAACCTACATTGCAGTTTCTTGACTTTTTCTCCATTCAGACATCACATATGTATGTATTAGCTTGGTGTATTGCACAAGGGTTTACTAGTGTTACTTGCTTCCTCCTCTTTTTATTCCTCCCTCCATCTTTCAGTTTTTGGTTGTCACTATTATTTACCTTATTGTGACGCTGTAAGTTACTAGTAACTTAAATATTACAAGTACCTTTCCTTTCTTGCTCAATTTTTTAGTTGTTTTTTGCTAAAGTTAATAATTGCCTCACTTTGTTAGCTTAGTTTCTGAGCAGGCTGTACAACAGAATGGAATATTCTTTCTTTTTTTTTTTTTTTTTTGACAACTTACTGTTCCTTGAGCCTGTGCTCAACCAGTCCTGTTTCTAAATCCTGTCCTTAGCCCCACCTCCATGTACCTGTTGCTTCCAATACAGAATTCCAATTTTCTTCAAAATCTTGCCTCCTTTGGGGTGCTTTGGAGACTAAATATGCTTTTCTGTTTTTCACTCAGCCAGTTTAGGGTTAAGCTTTCTCAGGTTTACTAAATTGTTATCTCTTGTCCAACTTCTGAAATTAGAAAATTAGTTTTTTTATTGTGGAAAAACAGATACATAATATTGAGCATTTAAACCATTTTTAAGTGTATAATTCAGTGGCATTAGGTACATTCACAGTGTTGTGCAACCAACATCCATCTCCAGAACTTTTTTTTCTTTTGAGGCAGCCTCTGCATTGCCCAGGCTAAACTCAAACTCCAGGGCTTCAGCAGTTGGCTCTCTTTTACCTCCTGAGTAGGTGTACCCCAGGTGGCCAGCACTACTTCGTCACCCCAGATGAAAACTATGCATTAAACAATAACTCCCCATTCCCCATGTGCCCAGTGCCTGGCAACCACCATTCCACTTAAGTTTATAAACAGCGTTTGACTGCTTTAGATACCTCATATAAGTGGAATCATACAGTCCTTTTTTGACTGGCTTATTTCATTTTGCCTAGTATCTGCAAGGTTCATCTACATTGAGCTATATGTCAGAATTTCTTTGCATTCAAAGGCTAAATAAATATTCTGTTGCATGTATATACCACATTGTGTTATCCATTCATCTTTTGATGGGCACTCCAGTTGTTTCCACCTTTTGACTATTATAACTACTGCTGCTATGAATCTGCTGTACTGATATCTTGTTTGAGTCCCTGACTTTCAGTTCTTTTGAATATCTAGCTAGAAGTGGAATTGCTGGACCATAAGATATTTCTGTTTAATTCTTGAGGAACTGCCATGCTGTTTTCCATGGTGACTGTACCATTTTATCTTCTTACCAGCTGTGCACAAGAGTTCTAATTTCTCTACATCCTCACCAACACTTGTTACTTTCTCTTTCTTTTTTCGTAATTGCTATCCTAATGGGTAAGAAGTGGCATCTCATTGTGGTTTTGACCTGTATTTTCCTAATGATTGGTTACACTGAGCATCTTTTTATGTGTTTATTTGCCATTTGTTTATCTTCTTTGGAGAAATGTCTACTTGAGTCCTTTGCCCTTTTTTTTTTTTTTTTTGAGTTGGAGTCTCACTCCATCGTCCAGGCTGGAGTGCTGTGGCATGCTCACAGCCACCCCAGCGTCGACCTGCTGGACTCCAGTGATCCTTCCACCTCAGCCCTCCAAGTAGCTGGAACTACAGGTGCGCGCTACCACACCTGGCTAATTTTTTGATTTATTGTAGAGACAAGGTCTCACCATGTTGCCCAGGCTGGTCTCAAATCCACGGACTCAGGCAGTCCTCTTGCCTCAGCCTTCCAAAGTGCTGGGATTGCAGGCTTGAGCCACCATGCCTGGCCTTTGCCCATTTTTTTAATCAGGTTGTTTTTTTTGTTGATTTGTAGGAGATCTTTATATACTCTGGATGTTGATCTCTTATCAGAAACAATGATTTGTAGATATTTTTTCCCCTTCTGTGGGTGGCTTTTTACTTTCTTATGCACAAAAATTTTTACTTTTGATGAAGTCTAATTTATCTTTTTCTTTTGTTGGCTATGATTCTGGTGTTATATCACAGGAATCACTGCCAAATCTAATGTCATGAAGGTTTACCCCTATGTCTTCTTGTAAGAGTTTTATAGCTTTAGCTCATGTGTTTAGGTCTTTTTTTTGTTTTGAGTCCAAGTATCATTCTGTCACCCAGGCTGGAGTGCAGTGGCACAGTCATGACTCACCAACCTCCTGGACTCAGGTGATCCTTCTGCTTCAGCCTTCTGAGCAGCTCTAGGACTCAAGCACACACCATTATACCTGGCTAATATTTTTTATTTTGTAGAGACAGTGTCTCACTGTGTTGCTTAGGCTGGTCTGAAACTCCTGAACTCAAGCAGTCCTTCTATCTCAGCCTCCTAAAGTGCTGGGATTAAAGGCATGCGCAACCATGCCCCCAGCCCTTTGAATCGTTCTGAGTTAATTTTTTCATATGGTAGGGGTCCAGCTTCATTCTTTTACATGTTGATATCCAAATTTCCCAGCACCATTTATTGAAACAATCGTTTAGTCTCTCATTGAATGATGTTGGCATCCTTGTCAGAAATCATTTGACCATATATTGAGGGTTTATTGGTGGGCTCTTGGATTTTTTATTTTTTAAGAAAGACAAGGTCTTGTTCTGTTGCTCAGGCTGGGATGCAGTGGCACAACTGTAGCTCACTGCATCCTTGAACTAATGGGCTCAAGCAATCCTTATGCCTCAGCCTTCCAAGTAGCTAGGACTACAGGTGCATGCCCATACCCAGCTAATTGAAAAAATTTTTTTTGTAGAGACAAGGTCTCACTGTGTCGCCCAGGCTGGTCTTGATTGATTACATTCCATTGGTTTTTGTTTTTTTTTTGAGTTGGAGTCTCACTCTGTCGCCCAGACTGGAGTGCAGTGGCTGCTCCTGGCCACCGCAGCCTCGACCTGCTGGGCTCCGGCGATCCTTCCGCCTCAGCCTTCCGAGTAGCTGGAACTACAGGCGCGCGCTACCATGCCTGGCTCATTTTTTGATTTATGGTAGAGATGAGGTCTCGAACCCGTGGGCTCAGGCAATCCACTCACCTCAGCCTCCCAAAGGCGTGGGATTACAGGCTGAGCCACTGAGCCCAGCTTTATTTTATATTTTAAATGCTTTTCAAACTATAGAAGAATTAGAAGAATAGTATAAGTATGCATACCCTTTCCAGCTAGATGCAGCAATTGTCGGCATTGTGCCACATCCGCTTTATCGCTTTGCACGTCTTTTTCTTCGTCATTTGAAAGTTATAGGCCAGGCGTGGTGGCTCACGCCTATAATCCCAGCACTTTGGGAGACCAAGGTGAGAGGATTACCTGAGCCCAGGGATTTGAGACCAGCCTGGGCAACTTGGTGAGACCTCATAACTACAATAAATCAAGAAAAATTAGCTGGGCATGGTGGCACATGCCTGTAGTTCCAGCTACTTGGAAGGCTGAGGCAGAAGAATCGCCTGAGCCCACCAGCAGGTCAAGGCTGTAGTGGCCATGCTCATGCCACTGTACTCTAGCCTGGGCGACAGAATGAGACTCTGACTCAAAAAAAAATTGATTTCTAAGAATAAGGACATTAACTATAATAGTGCTGTCATACCCAAGAAGACAACTGAAAACCAAATGTGATCTTTTGCTCCTGACTTGGACTGAAGATGGGAGCAGTGACAAGGATGCCGACGGAAGTCATGTTTTTCCATGGGCTCGCGGTAGGCAGGATCTGCGCCAGCAGGAGACACCTGCAGCCGCCTGTGGAGGGCCTGAGCAGCTGGTGCAGTGAAGCCTAATGCACCAAGGAACTCCCCACAGGAAAGTCTTTTCCATCCCTCTTCCTTGATGGAAGAAGGGTCTTGAGCCTCCAAAGAGGATGGCCAAAGCCATCTGCCCAGAGTCAACGCAGAAAAGGAGCCAGCTGGGACTCCAGATCACACTTCATGCTGTCCAAGTGCCGACAGGTAACTGCCAGGATGCACTTGAGGCTCCTTCAGCCATCTGACAGCTGCAGGGTACAGCAGTGTGCCAGCTGGATGGCAGAGTTCTCTGGGTAGGAGCTGCCTGCTCTGGTGCTTGAAGGTACCGAGGGAGAGGCAGGACTTGGGTCAGGCCTTTCTAGCCGAGAACTGGGAGGATATTTCAGGGGAAGAGCATCCTTGAGCTGGTGATAGGTGAGGACAGCAGAGCAGGACCTGAATGAAGAATGAGGTGCATTATGGGATTGGAAGTAGACAGTGCTCTAGAAAGCAGGCAGGGAGCTGGGAGGGGGAACGGGATCAATCTGGAAGATTCTGGGGGTGACAGGAGGGGCAGTCAGCAGAGGGGCCGCAGGGCGTGGGGCCCCTCTGTCCTGTGCATATTCTCTGACCTGCAGAGTAGAGCTCTAGGGCTGGGAACTCATCCTAAGGAACATGATTTTGTGCTGAAAACGTCTCTCCTGAATCTAAGCAAGCCTGGACCTCGCCTGTAGTTGATAGGAAAAAGGGGGTAGAGAATAAGAATAATGACACCATAGAGACAACGAATATCCTGAATGTGAGGCGTTCTCTTAAGAAAATGTCCTGGGCCCGGCACAGCAACTCATACCTGTAACCCCAGCACTTGGGAGGCTGAGGCTTGAGCCCAGGGGTTTGCGACGAGTCTGGGCAACATAGTGAGACCTCATCTCTACCAAAAGTATCACAAAAATTAGCCAAGCATGGCAGTGGCACCTGCAGTCTTGGCTACTCAGGAGCTTTGGCAGGTGATCACCTGAGCCCAGCAGGTTGAAGCTGTGGTGAGCTGTGACTGGGCCACTGCACTCCAACCTGGGCAACCAAGTGAGACCCCGACTCAAAGAAAAGAAAACCATCTTGGACACTTCTAGAAGTTAATATGAGGAGGGCTGAGACTAGCGGACTCTGAGACCAATGTAAGCAGCTCTTGCTGTCTAAGGATGGTCGATATCAGAAAAGCCCTGTTCAATTAGGGCCCATATGTCATAGCAAATGGTGGAAAAGGAAACATACGAAAGCAAACATATTTTATCATTCTGAGTAGAGTCAGGGTCTCTGTCCCCTCAACTGGAATGCAGTGGCACAGTAAGGGCTCACTGAACCTTGAGCTCCTGACCCCAAGTGATCCTCTCTCCTCAGCCTCCCAAGTAGCTGAGACTACAGGTATGCACTACCACATCTGGCTAATTTTTTAAAAACTCTTTGTAGAGAGGAGGTCTTACCATATTGCCCAGGCTGACCTCAAACTCCTGGCCTCAAGTGATCCCCCTCAGCCTCCCAAAGTGCTGGGATTACAGGAGAGAGCCACCACGCCCAGCCAAAATCCCTTTTCTTTATACTTAAAGTGAATCAAGTATTGGAATGGGGGAGGCATGAGCTTTCTGAAAGAAAAAAAACAGGTGTTTTATCCTTGCAGCATCCTATCAGCATCCTCAGCAGTTCTCCTGTCTTCAGTCTGACTGCCCGGCCCTCACTTGCCATTGGGTGTGCTTGTGCAGCTGTCCAGAACCACTGTTCCTGGTCCTTGAATTCTGTCTTGATGAGACTGAGTTTCCTTGTACCATGCACCCAAGAATTGGCGAGCACTGTGATGATGATCTGTGCCAACATAAGGGCACTGTTGGAACAGGCTGATTGTATGAAGGTGGTCAGCTCGTCGGTGGGTTGTGTGGTACTGAGTTGACCTTCTCACCACACCACCCCACCTGCTGGACTTTGATAGTATGTCAGTAGCACAGGCTCCGTCCCTGTGATTGCAGATTGCTCTGTTTTTATTCCTACTCAGTGTAATGGAAAAATGAGAATGCCTATATGAGGGATGGTTAGCAGCAAAGGTCTCAAAATACTGTTGAAAGATAAGAATGATTCATCCTGCCCAGAGTCTTAGCTGGATGCCGACTAGCACTTGAGCCAGTTGACTGTGGGTTCGGTTCTAGAAGATAAAAGCATCAACTGATAGCAGTGCGGTCAAGTGTTGTGTCTGGAGGAGGGAGAGGCAGAGGATCCTGAGTTCTGCCTCTGCTCTCCAGCTCCGTCTGGCCTTCTCGGCCGTCCCGGGGCCAGAGAGGAATGTTAGCACGTGTGCCGCCCTGTGCTCCAAAACACTAAGGCCCCGGCAGCAAAATGGACTGCAGGGTACCCTTACAGGTATTTTGGCTGTGACCCAGTGATCCCCCCCGAGAATTCATCTGAAGGGAAGAGGCAGATAAATGTACAATAATGTATATAAAGCAGTATTCATCAACAGTGCATTAGATGAACAGGGTGCAGTGGCTCACGCCTGTCATCCCAACGCTTTGGGAGGCCAAGGTGAGAGGATTGCCTGAGCCCAGGGGTTCGAGATCAGCCTGGGCAACATGGCAAGACCTCATCTCTACAATAAGTCAAAAAACTATCCGGTGGTACATTCCTGTAGTTCCAGCTACTTAGAAGGCTGAGGCAGAAGGGTCACCTGAGACCAGCAGTTGAGGCTGCGGTGGCTGTGAGCGTGCCACTGCACTCCAGCCTGGGCGACAGAGTGAGACGCCAACACTCAAAAACAAAAAATAGTACCTTAGATGAAAAAAGGAAACGACTTGACTTATTGAGACTTTCTTAGGTAAACCACAGATAGGAGACATATTTATGTGAGGATGCATGCATATAGAGATGGCCCTGTGGCAGGATTGTCGGTGACTTTCCCTTGGTACAGTCTGCAAGCATATATTAACCTTTTTAACTGATGGGTGAAACTGTTCCCCATTGGAAGAGAGCTTTGGAGCAAATGCCATTTCTTTAGGGCAGCAGGGGCGGGAATACGCAAGAGTTCTGTCCTGCCCCCGCTGCTGAGCACTGGGGTCTGGGGACCTGCAGGCCCCCCACCGTGTGTCCCTCACGTCATTTCCTCTTCCCTACAGACTGCAATAAGGTCACTGATCAGTGCCTGTCCTTCTTCAAACGCTGTGGAAATATCTGTCATATTGACCTGAGGTACTGCAAGCAAGTCACCAAGGAAGGTTGTGAGCAGTTCATAGCCGAAATGTCTGTGAGTGTCCAGTTTGGGCAAGTGGAAGAAAAACTCCTGCAAAAACTGAGTTAGTCCAAGGACAAGTATGTAAATATGGGGCGGGCGGTGGGGGTCACAGCCGGGGAGGGAGAAAGACTTTACAAAAATGAGGGCTTTTATTTTCCATTTGGAACTTGAGAAAAGAGACCACAGAGATTCCATTTTGCAAGCCTTTCCAAGGGAGAGAGAAGCCGTTCAACTACCTGCTGGGGATGAGTGAGCTGGATGCTTTCCTTTGGTCTTTCTGAATCGTGACTGCACTGCTGTCTGGACCATTTCTAAGGCGGCCTTTACAAGACATTCCCGTCGGTGAGCAGGATGGACTGTAGAGAAATCCTCATCAAAGCACGAGCTTAGGAGTTTTTATCATTGGTGGTGTTCTGGACCCCTCATTCCTTGCAACTTCAAGGTTTTTGGTGTCGACATAAAGTGGACCACACACCACACCTGCCGCTGTCTTGACACATTTTGTTTGTTTCTTTGATTTTGTTACATCTTACATTATGCAGAACTATTTTTGTACAAATTGTTTAAAAGTTATTTATGCAACGTTTGAATGCATACCAGTGTTTTTATTGTTTTGAGATTGCCAATCTTCCTGATTTCCTTACAGTAGGAGAGAACTTAACCTGTACTTCATCGACACAACCCATCTATAAATGTGCCCAGATCTGACAAGGTGGGCTAAGACCTTCCACTTAAAAGCATGTTTAACTGGAAGTTGAGAGCCTGCTTTTATGTCAAGAAGTTACATGAGCATGTTGTGGATAAATGTAAATTATAGTCGAAGTAAGACACTTTGCCCAGTTTCCTCTGTATAGAGTTCACTTTTCTCAAATTTTAAAATGTCACCTTCAGCCTTTGCACTCAGGAGGGTCTGCCCAGCATGAGCTCTTGCACTCTACCTAGATCTGATTTACACAGTGAGTCAAGAAGTAGAATAAATGCTCCCACATGGCCTTTCTTTTCCTTTTTTCTCTCCTTTGAAGTGTGAGTTGAGTTCTCGTTTAGGTTTATAACATGGCTGTTTCCTAGGTGTAAAGTTCTGCATTTATAAGTGCCATTGTTGTAAGGTGGTGTTTCCTAGCCCTCCCCTGATGCGGTTTTACCTTTGTTGAATTTGTATAAACAATTGTACAAAAAAGCCACTCTTGAACTTTGAGGGTTTTTGTTCTAGGAGTGGACTAGAAACTTAATTGGAAGGCCCAGAATCAGTAGAGTCTCAACACTATTATACATTGTTTTGAGGCCCAAACAGTATGATTTCTCCCTCATCTGAGAAATACAGTGGTCCCGGGGTATGTGATTTTCCTTTTCCTTCAGAAGGAGATTTGTTTCTGGCTAATGAAGGTCACGGGAAAGAAATACGCTATGATGGTGGCCACATACAAGAATTAAACACAGACTATCTTTTTTTTAAGAGTTTTTTTTTTAATTGAAGTCTCATTCTGTCACCCAGGCTGGAGTGCAGTGGAACACTCATGCAGCCTCAACCTGCTGGGCTCAGGTGTTCCTTCCACCTCAGCCTTCCAAGTAACTGGAACTACAGGCACATACCACCATGCCTGGCTAATTTTTTTGATTTATTGTAGAGACAAGGTCTTGCCAAGTTGCACAGGCTGGTCTCGAACCCGCAGGCTCAGACAGTCCTCTCGCCTCGGCCTCCCGAAGTGCTGGGATTACAGGCATAAGCCACCACACGTGGCTGACACAGGCTTCTTTAAGGGCCAGGGTGGCTCACCTGTTTGGATGCCTCTTAAATGTACAAAGTAACTTCCATGGCCACTGCCATTACCGTAGGTTTCCCAGATTTGGGGGTTGAGTGTCATTTCCTCAGCCTCCCCGTAGAAGCAGCCACCACAGGCTTCCTGAAAGCCCGATCTGGCCGCATCGTCCCCAAGCAGTCTTGGGCCTTGATAGGGCTGCAAGACACTTTGTTGTGAGGTAGCTTCCCCAAGGGGCTGGCGCAGAGACCAGTGAGAAGTAATTTGAGATTACAGGATTGTTTGAAAAGGCAGCCCTAGCCGGGCTCGGTGGCTCAGCCTGTCACCCTGCGCTTTGGGAGGCTGAGGGGAGTGGATGGCCTGGAGCCCGCGGGTTCGAGACCCGCCTGGGCAGCGAGACCTCATCTCTACAATAAATCAAAAAAATCAACCGGGCGTGGTAGCGCGTGCCTGTAATTCCGGCTACTCGGAAGGCTGAGGCGGAAGGATCGCCGGAGCCCGGCAGGTCGAGGCTGCGGTGGCCGGGAGCGGCCACTGCACTCCAGTCTGGGCGACACAGTGAGACTCCAACTCAAAAAAAGAAAAAAAAGAAAAGGCAGCCCTGCAACCTCATAGTCCTGTAGAGAAGCGACTGCTCCAGTGGATCCAAAGACAAGAGTGGGAACCAACTTTCCTCAGTAACCTTGCGAATGGTCAGGTTTCATATTTGTTCCCCTTATCTTTTTTTTACTTTGCCCTGGCAAAATGGTTTTACTAGAATGGGACAAAGAGCCCATCTAGATCCATGTCTCCTGTTAATGTAAATCTAAATACCTTTTCTGACTGAAACTCAAGACATCTGAAGACACTGTACCCCAGAATTTACCTCAGGGATCCACTTGGACTTAAGATTAGTTCACACTATGGTTTATAAAAAGATGGCTTCCCTTTGCAAGCCTGACTGTTCAACATGCAGCGTCCTATGAAAAGTCAAATTTCGATTTCCTTGGCAACCTGAGTTCTCTGAACCTCCAAATAAGATAGTTACCCTGCTGTCCAGTAAAGCCATCCTTAAACATTACTTTATAGGTAATCAGAGCTTCAAAAGAACAGTTCCTGCAGTCACTCATGAGTCGCCAACCTTCAGATGTATAGCTGGCTGCAGCTGGCTCTGGTGAAGAAAACAGGGCTCTGGCTTACCAGGCAGTGCTTCTCCTGTAGGCTTCCTGGACCATACAGGTCTGCTGAGGAGGGACTGCCAGCGTTGGAGATTTGAGCCACTATAGGGACACAGCACAGCAAAGGCATGGTTTCTCTCCAGGTTTTGGAGAAGCCACAGTAGTACAGTGGTCACAGACAAACTCCTCCCAAGATATGAACAATCTATACGATTGTACCTCAGCACAAGTCTGTACTTGCTGTACAGATCTTTTTTTTTTGAGTCAGGGTCTTGTGAATGGTAGGATCATGGCTCACCACAGCCTCGCCCTCCTGAACTCAGGCCATCCTTCTGCCCCAGCCTCCCGAGTAGCAGGGAACTACAGGCGCACACCACTATACTGGCTAATTTTGGGGGGGTCTCACCGTGTTGCCCAGGGTAGTCTCAAAGTCCTAGGTTCAAGCAGTCTTCCCATCTCAGCCTCCCAATGTGCTGGGATGACAGGCATAAACCGCCATGCCCAGCACTCTTGTCCTTAAATTGTGTGTCAGATGAGGCCAGCCTAAGCTAAATGCCACAAGCAGCCACTGAGCCCAAACGCCAAGTCTCGTGAAGTCACACAAGGACCACAGACCTGAGGGCGTCTGCTGCGTGGCCCTGCTGCTTAGTGACTTAGAAAAGAGGCTGTCCCTTCCTCTAGGGGATCTCATGTTTACAAAGGAGATGCCAGGGCAGCTCGAAAAACATCCTTTAAGTAATTTTATTTTTGAGTCAGTCTCACTGTCACCCAGGCTGGAGTTCAGCGGCACGCTCACGGCCACCACAGCCCTGACCTGCTGGGCTCCGGCGATCCTTCCGCCTCAGCCTTCCAAGTAGCTGGAATGACAGGTGTGTGCTACCATGCCGCGCCCAGCCACATTTTTTCTTTACAACTAGCCAAACAAACTTTCTGCTCAAAGCACAGGGGCCTCTGCCTCCCTAAGTTCACAGGTATTTTCTGGTCTGTTGACTGATAAGCAGATTCTGAGCACCTGAGGGTATGTGTGTTACTGCAAAGTCAGAAGGTAACAGGAGACTCAGCCGAAGCGAGGCATTTCTTAAAACATCGGCTAGGCCAGGCACGGTGGCTAAAGCCTGCAATCCCAGCGTTTTGGGAGGCTGAGGCAAGAGGACTGTCTGTGATCGGGTTTGAGACCAGCCTGGGCTACTTGGAGAGACCGTCTCTACAATAAATCAAAAAATAGGTCAGGTGCAGTGACTCACGCCTATAATCCCAGCATGTTGGGAGGCCGAGGTGAGAAGATTGTATGAGCTCACGAGTTCGAGACCCAGCCTGGGCAACTTGGTGAGACCTCATCTCTACAATAAATAAAATTAGCCAGGTGTGGCATGCTGTAGCGCATGCCTATAGTTCCAGCTACTTGGAAGGCTGAGGCAGAAGGATCACCTGAGCCCAGCAGGTGGAGGCTGCAGTGGCCGTGAGCGTGTCACTGCATTCCAGCCTGGGTGACAGTGCGACTCCAACTCAAAAAAAAAACAGAACTGCCCACATACTACCAACTGAACTGAAGCCACAGTTCTCAACTCAACCAAAAACACACCCTGAGTGTGCTGGACCTGAAAGAAGAGATTTCAAAACCTTTTCGCATAAGCTAATATCGTAAGTTCCTCCTTTGCTGTGCGGTACTGGAAGGGCTAAGAGAAACTGGCGTTAGAGCTAGACTAAAGTTCTGACATGGCCACTTCACAAGTGTGAGGTTTTTGACAAGTCTAACTTCTCAGAGGTAGGGCTTATCAAAGAAGCCAGGCAGTCTCTCTTTCAGCATGCTGCTTTGGCTGTGGAGATACATACAGCACCTAGCACAATACCTGGATACGGGAAACCGCAAAACAGTAGTTATCCTTACTGCCAAGCAAGCAGAGGTGAGCAGTGGTTCGTGTGACACCTTCAAAGGTGTTCCCACCATCTCTTTGAAGAAGGGTGCCAGAGCAGGGCACAGATACCCGTTCGTGCTGTATGCAGCTGAATTAGGAGCGGATCAAGACAGAGGAAACAGAAGCTTTTAAAATCTAATTTTATTCCTAAAGTTGAAATTAGCTAGCGGACAGCACTGAAAATACACCTTCACTATACAAAACTTGTGTAAACGGATTACACATTAATGAAGAATTTAGCACACACACTTCTAGTAAAAGAAGCTAGATGCAGCCCTTGCTATAAAAAGCTGTACCTGAACAAAAATGGACATGTTTAGTCTAAGGCCCTGGCAGTTGACTATAGAATGTCCAGTTCCCAATTACGTTTAAATGCAGAAATAGCAACAATGTGGAAACTTACATTCATCAAATATTAGCATTTAAAATATACATGACTAATAAAGTGAACATTCAGAGGGGCCACTGCTCAGCGTGTTCCACGCCGGCCACTTATGGACAGTGATCTCATCCAGAGAGAACAGAAGTTCCAAACATCCGAGTAGTTAAAAATAAGATGAGGGGAAACAGAACAGGCTAAATGTCCTCCAAAGACAGCAGTAGCTGCCCCCATGTCACACACAGTCTGACTAACAATTAATGTTCACGGGACTTGTGACAAAGCCCAACTGAACCTGGAAAGTCATGTGTCCGCACGCAGACAGGCTCATGGCATGAACCAGTGTTTCCACAACTTAGGAGGAAACTTTCTGTCCCCAGTTAGTATTGAAAATAGTTCTTAAAAATAGCTTCAGCCTTTGAACAGTAAGTTTCCCATCCCTTCTGTGCAGTGAAATGTTGGGATCAGGTTCAGGGGTGAATGTCCCGACGGGGAGCCTCGGCTTCAGGACTTGAACACGTGCACGGCTCGCACCACGTACTGCCGGCAGATGGGACACTCACTCATGCGCTTGCCGCACTTGGTGCAGGTGACCATGTGCCCGCACTCGAGCAGGACACAATCGATGACGGCATCCATGCAGATGCGACACAGGCTGTCGTCTTCTTCGTCCTGCAGCTGCAGCCGCTCGCCATCTGAAAGGCACCAGAGAGCTGGGACCTCGGCCGTGGCCAGCCACCACCCACCCGCCTGGCCGAGCAGCCCTCTGAGTGACCGCTGCAGACCCAATACCAACCGGTGCTGTCAAAGACATACTCCCAACTTCTGTACGCTTTGGATCACTGCACCTGAAATGGAATGGCAACACCTACACCTCAGGCTCTGGGAGGAGTGAAATGCTTGAAGTGCCCAACGACTGGTAGTGCCTTATTTCTATTTTGGATCTTTGTGCAACGTATGGTGTCTGTGCTAAGGATATATTACTTCTGTAACTAGAAAAAGGAACATTAGCCCTAGGATGGCCTTCAACTCATGGGCCCTGGAGCCGGGACGCTATCAGAATTTCAGCTCAGTTGCCCAGCTGTGTAGCCATGGGAAAGACAGTCTCAGGAGCTTCATCTAGGTAGGAGAGGAGCCTTAGTTCACACTCACAGGAAAGGTAGGAATAATGATACACCAACTAGCAAAGGATCTCCTCCCCCACCCCCAGCTCTAGAAGCATCTCAAGCCCTCTGCGTTCCTGACCCTGTTGAAATCTAACTAAAGAGGGACAGGTCATCCTGCCTCTGTGGCCCAGAATTAGGTTCTGAGAAAATCCAGGCTGTGAGTGAGAAAGGCAATGAGTGAGTTTTACAGATTAACTGCAGCCTAGATGTGGCCATAGAGCTGTGGGCCTGGAGACTTTCCTTTCTACAGGTCAGAGAGCATCGATGGAAATCATAAATACCAGTTGAAACAGAACAGGAATTCAAGCTTACAGGACCAGTAAGTCTCTGTACTTAAGAGAAATAAATGTTGCACAGCCTGCCATGTCAAGAGAGTCTTGTAATCTGGGATCTTAGTTCATAAGACTGTCAGGGCTTTAAGGGACAATCTTGGCATAAATGACTTGAAGCCAGTCGAGTTGGGAGAGTCCAGGTGTGCTCAAAACATGTGTTCTATCCAGGCAAGACATGAACCAGGATTAGATTCAGCAGTGAGTCAGGAGAAAGACACCTTGTAAACTATGCACGCGCTGGCCTCCTGCACCATAAACTCGTTGAGGGTGGGCGTGGCCATGTATTACTGTCATGCGCTGTACATAGTTATTATTGATGCTTATGAAGCAAACTGACTTCTTGAGAACCCTCACTGCCAGAATACTTTTCCCAGCCAGTAACCCCGGACCTCTGAAGGCTCGAAGGAGGAAAACTCCTGCATCTACCACTGTGATGTCATCTTAAAGTAGGTATGCCAAATACTTTGTGCATATTCTGGGCATAAACCTGTTTCAAACAAAAGCTGTATTATAACAAGCTTTTAAAGAAGAAAACTCAAGATGATAAAAGTTAATGATGGCAGTACTGTTTAAATCTACATAAGAACATAAGAGTTGTCAGTCTGAACACCAGTGAATTATTTTTTCTTGCCATAAGTGCCCTGTGGCTTGGCCCTGTTACCAGCTGAGGGAGGATTTCTGTGCCACATTTCATCAATAAATAGTTCAGAAATTTATAACCTCAGCTTTTTGTGACTTACACAGAAACCTACAAATACTTGATGCTAAGAACTATTTAATTTAACATCTGGGCTATGGGAAACTTTTCCCCCACTGGTAGGACTGAAAAGCTACAGTGGAGATAACCAAAGTACTGGACAGCCAGAGGGGTTGAGAAAATAAGCATTTTTATAGAGACAAAGAATTTCATTAGGGTTCTTTTTTTTTTTTTTTTTTTTTTTTGAGTTGGAGTCTCACTCTGTCGCCCAGACTGGAGTACAGTGACCGCTCCCGGCCACTGCAGCCTCGACCTGCCGGGCTCCAGCGATCCTTCCGCCTCACCCTTCCGAGTAGCTTGAACTACAGGTGCACGCTACCACACCCGGCTAATTTTTGATTTATTGTAGAGATGAGGTCTTGCCAAGTTGCCCAGGCGGGTCTTGAACCCGCAGGCTCAGGCAATCCACTCACCTCAGCCTCCCAAAGGCGTGGGATTACAGGCTGAGCCACCAAGCCCAGCCTTCATTAGGGTTCTAATAAGTAGTTAATTATAGTCAGAAAAACCAGACTGAACAAATAGTTATCTCACTCACTTAGCAATGGTGGTCTCAGAGCCATAATGAACTTCACATAATGAACTTATTAACAGATCTATAAACAAGCTCATATAACAAAATTAATTTATACTCAGTAAAAAGGTACACAGCCTTCTCAAAAATAAATGTGACTTAATTGTGACAGACTCAACCCAGTTTTAAAAGGCTTAGAGGATACTGTAGAGAAAAAGCAGGGGGAAAAAAAATCAACCTACATGACTTTTGGTTTTCTTCATTCTCTTTGTATAAGCGGTTTACTTTCTCTACCAGCTCCCATTTTTCACAGCAGCCAGAATAGTTGACAAAATTGCGAGCCAGGATTTCCTTCAGCTGCCGCACACTCATCCCTTCCACATCTTCAAGGCTTGACAAGTCAGACAGGGAAGCTCTCACTCTCTCCCTGGAGAGCCCCGGAGTCTGAAACCACAGAGCACCCGTTACCACTGGTCCCATGGTCCTGACGCCCCTCGCCCTCTACTCATCACTGGCCCTGGATGCTCTTCCCTGACTTCTCAGCAGTCCTTGAAGACCCACGTTCAAACCAGAAGGCGTGGCCTGTGCTAATCTAGAGAAACCCACACAGGCACCTCCCCTTCCTGCCAGACTGAGACGCCAGGGAAGCCCGGTTTGCAGGAGGCCTCACCTGCCCCTCCACGTTTTCGTCGTCGTCGTCGTCGTCGTCGTCGTCGTCGTCGTCGTCGTCGTCGTCATCTTCTGTGTTGGTTGAAGCTATTTCACTTTGTACCTACACTTGCACAATGTATCTGATTAGGTCAGGAACCTTTATTTTCCTGATGGTATCAACCCATGTTTATCACCAGAGAGAGCCTTTTCACAGACCCTCTCTCAAGATGACCTCAAAGCCCCGGGCTCGGTGGCTCAGCCTGTAATCCCGCGCCTTGGGATCCCGAGGTGAGTGGATTGCCTGAGCCCGCGGGTTCGAGACCCGCCTGGGCAACTTGGCGAGACCTCATCTCTACAATAAATAAAAAATTAGCTGGGCGTGGTAGCGCGCGCCTGTAGCTCCAGCTACTTGGAAGGCTGAGGCGGAAGGATCGCCGGAGCCCAGCAGGGCGAGGCTGCGGTGGCCGGGAGCAGCCACTGCCTTCCAGCCTGGGTGACAGAGTGAGACTCCAACTCAAAAAAGAAAAAAAAAAAGGATGACCTAAAAGCCAGCATGATCCATGTCTTCTTTGGCTCAAAAGATCTGGGCCCTGCGAGACGGCATAAAGAACTTACCTTCCACAGTTATCTCAAAACACAAATCCCTGTGTGTGCGCGTAATTTATTGCATCTAACCAGAGTATTAGCTCCCTAATAAAGTCTCATAATGGAATGCAAAGCCACCAAGGATGGAGATGGCACTACATCACTATCAAAGCATCTGCAAATGGCTAGTTTAACTGGAGTCTCTAAGATGCAGACAGAAAAAAGTTAAAGCTCTGACTAGAATAAAACTCTGACTAGAGTCAGGGGTATCTGATGTGAAAGATCTCGGTCCTCCAAACATTGTACTTAGACATTTTAATTCCAAAGAAGGCTTTCTAGACTTCTTTACTGATGGCTCGTGCTAATTCTAGCTTTTTAAATTCCTCAACAATCAGGGTACTCTTTTCTTTAGGAAAAACAAAACTCCCTTCAACTTGGGACATGTCCCTTCTTTCACATCTCTTGACTGTATTTTGATAATAGCCCTACAACTGTCTAGGTCAGCTCCCAATTTCAAATACTCCACCCTGCTGATTCACAGGCACTGTACTGTAGGATCCAACAACCCATACCACATGTACCTAAAAGTGGCACAAAAGTCAGATGTGACTTATGTTTGCATCATAATTATGCCATTTCTCATTTGGGAAAATGATAAAACTCCTGGCTTGAACTTATCTAATTTACGACTATAGTCATGTGTGGCTTGCTGACAGGGACACAAGAAATGCATCGCCTAAGAAATGCATCATTAGGTGTTTTCGGCATTGTGCAGTCATCACAGTGTGGACTTCCACAAACCCAAATGGCACAGCCTGTACACTAAACTATGTGGTGGAGCCAGTGTGCCCTGGCTACAAATACAGCACGTGACTGTATGGAGGGCTCTAGGCAAGTGTAACACAACGGTACGTATTTGTGCATCTAAACATCTCTGCCAGGCGCAGCAGCTCACGCCTGTAATCCCAGCACTTTGGGAGGTGGAGGTGAGAGGATTGCCTGAGCCTAAGGGCTCGAAACCAGCCTGGGCAACTTGGTGAAACCTCGTCTCTACAATAAATCACAAAATTAGCCGGGCGTGGTGACACGCGTCTGTGGTTCCAGCCACGTGGAAGGCTGAGGCAGAAGGATTGCCTGAGCCCAGCAGGTCGAGGCTATGGTGGCCCTGAGCATGTCACTGCACTCTAGCCTGGACAAGAGTGACACTCTGACATACAAAAATAAAATACCTCTAAACATAGAAAAGGTACAGTAAAAATGCCGTATTATAGTCTTATGGGACTACTGGTGTATACGTGGTCCACCACTAACCGAAACATCATTATGGGGCATATGACTATATTTGGATGACAATTAGACCAAATTTCCCTCTGCATTTATTCATTAAAAACAGGGTCCTGCTATGTTGCACAGGCTGGAGTACAGTGGCTATTCATAGGTGTGATCACAGCACACTGTTGCCTCAAATTCCTGCACTGAAACAATCCTCCTGCCTCAGCCTCCCGAGTAGCTGGAACTACAGGCTCGCATCACTGCGCACACCTCCCTCTGCTTTTGATAACCCCTTTCTCTTCAGGGAATAAAATTAAATGTGAAGACTATTTAAAAGTTCTGATCAAAACAATCCTCTCAGCATTTCAGAATCACTCTTGTATAAACAAATATTAATTATAAGGCCACTTGTATGTTATTTAGTCAGGATGTCCAAGGACCTCACTGGGACAATGATACTAATTAAAATGAGTAAACAACTAAATTTTCCCACTAATTCACATGGCTCTTTCATGATCTAAATTAGAACAATTTCACCACTGCAAATGGCCCTTAGGATAACTACTGATGGTTTCTGTGGTCACTGACACTTGTACAAATAGCCCTGCAAATGCGTCTCTGCTTCTTTTTCACAGCATGGCTTCCACAGTTAGTGTTTAACTATGTAAGACAGGGAAACTGAGGTAACTACAGCCAAGAGATTGATAAGCTATTTTGGAATCCTTTCGATAGCAGACTTTGGAGCCACCTAGCACCTAGCACTGCAACTCCCTATGAGGAGAGCCTGCAAGTGCAGAGTTCAGCTGGGCATGGCGCCTCTGCTCCAGCATGTGACGTCCAGTTTATCTGAAGTTATCAGGCACTAAAAGCCCCACCACAGATAGCCAAAAGTAAGTGTGCCAGGCCCGGGTATAATTAACTACCCCCCATACCTGTGCCAGTGTGCCAGACCTGGAGATCCGGTCTCCATCCATGAGCTCTCCCTGAAAGGAAGACATAGTAGCAGAGGGGGCTGTATAGTTTGAAAACAATGAATGTGCAAAAAAGCTAGAAGTCTGGGACCTTGCAGAATTCAGGCTGCTTGTGTCCATGTCGTCCTCAGAGCCTAGTCTACGATGGCACAGTACGAGATCTACCAAGTCTTCTTTCTCACGACAAGTATCTATCGGTATATTTCGAAGAATGAGATACTGCCGTAGATCCTTCACTTTTAGTCGCATTAACTGAGGGCGCTGAAAGGCTGTCTCTTGCAGTAAGTGACAAGTAGAACATCTACGAAGATTTTCTTGTAAGACTGAGCAAACGGAGCAAAAATCCTTCTTGCAGTCACAGCAAATATGCTAAAGAAAGAGAAAAGAAGCATGTAATGATAGCAAGATAGAAGTCATTTTGAAAACATGAGTTTTTGCCTTCTATTAAAATTTAATTTTCGTTCTTATGAAGTCCCCAGTGGCACTATTTTCACAGGCACTGGAGTATTCCAAAAGCTGTGAAAATCAAAATAGGCACTGCCAAGGCACTGTGGATTCACGGAAGTTCAAACATAGCACTTTAAGAAAAACATATAGCCGGGCTCGGTGGCTCAGCCTGTAATCCCGCGCCTTTGGGAGGCTGAGGTGAGTGGATTGCCTGAGCCCACGGGTTCGAGACCCGCCTGGGCAGCGAGACCTCATCTCTACAGTAAATCAAAAAATCAGCTGGGCGTGGTAGCGCATGCCTGTAATTCCGGCTACTTGGAAGGCTGAGGCGGAAGGATGGCCGGAGCCCAGCGGGTCGAGGCTGCGGTGGCTGGGAGCGGCCACTGCACTCCAGTCTGGGCGACAGAGTGAGACTCCAACTCAAAAAAAAAAACAAAACAAAAAACCAAAGAATAGGGTTGGGGATACATTTTTTGAACTTCTAGATCACAGTTACAGAAATCATTTCTGAATAAAACTGCAGACTAATACATCTTTTGCTTCAGGAAATAAGCATCACTAGGAGGAATCAAATGGTACCAACAGGTCAGAGTTCAGGAGAAAGGATGCCAGAACACCGTGACAAGTAACAATGTCTAGTCAGAAAACTTGAGCAGTAACGTAATCCCTTCAATTAAGTGTTTTTCTAAATTGAAAATGGTTAATGGGACTAAACTTTTTACATTTTATAAAAAGAAATGATTCATTAGCTATTCGCACTAACCCGCAATTGAGAATGCTGATCCACGTGTCTTGTTACGTAACATTTCATCCAACTCACCTTCTTTCTGAAGACTGAAAATGAAAGTCCACAGGCTTTGCAAACAATATTAGGCCCTTCCGTAGCTGCTGGTGGGTACGTGGAGAAATCAGGGTTTGGTGTAAATCTGAATGGACCAGTGGCTCCTGCAAATCCTGACTGCTGGCCTCTGACAGCTCCAGTTCCCATGACTTCATTCAGCAGCCCACAGCAAGAGGCCCACATAGATGTGGCACCCGCCTAAAAAGGAACAAAGTGCCATAGTTTAAAGCTAAGTGGAATCTGGGCTTTCTGGGATCCTCAGGGAATGATATTCTGGAGAGGTAAGTTTGCCCTAAATTACTTTGAGATTACTATATTCCTTTGGGCACCAAAATTTCAAGCTATTTGGAAAGAAATAATTTTCTGGTGTTTCCAAAGACTATCTGGCATTGGAGATACTCATGATATCTTGTTAAACAAAGGGAAAAGATACAACATGATCCAAATTTTGTTAAAAAGAAAAAAACAAATACCCATCCAAATACACAAAGATACATGTACACATGCACAGAAAAAAACAAATGGATAGACATATGTTCTATGCTAAGTTTGGGACATGCTTATACAAAAAAGTTGTTCATTTTTCACCTGAAATTCAAATTTCCCAGGCATCCTGTATTTATCTGGCAACCTTAGCCTGGTGACTACTACACTAAATGCTGCAATTCTGTAGGCTGGGGCAGATTTTCCCAGCTATTATTTAGCAGAAAGAACATGAATTCAAATTACCTAATTTTATTCAATTTCTCATATTTGTAGCCAGATATACTATAGCATATATAATTTTTTTCATTTTTATTTATTTTTATTTATTTTTGAGTTGGAGTCTCACTCTGTCGCCCAGACTAGAGTGCAGTGGCCGCTCCCGGCCACCACAGCCTGGACCTGCTGGGCTCCAGCAATCCTTCTGCCTCAGCCTTCCGAGTAGCTGGAACTACAGGTACGCGCTACCATGCCCAGCTAATTTTTTTATTTATTGTAGAGATGAGGTCTCGGCAAGTTGCCCAGGCGGGTCTCGAACCCGCGGGCTCAGGCAATCCACTCACCTTAGCCTCCCAAAGGCGCGGGATTACAGGCTGAGCCACCGAGTCCGGCTACCAAACATAATATTCAATGACTTGATAACCATGCTGACCTTCCACGGTATGAGGGCCATTTGCCACTTCCACTAAATGGCCCAGAACTAACGTATTGCTTCAAGTTTTTTCTTGTCGCGTCCCTCTGTGAGCCACCACAACTATACCTACCTGATAACTATACCTACCTGTGGTAACCTGTCTCTCTTTTTTATTGCAGTCTCAGAAACCTGATAACCATGCTTGTTAGAATACAGAAAAGAATAAATTGCAGTGAGGGCCAAAGGCATTTCCCCATGTTTACAGTATAAAAGCTACAATGTTTAGAACTAAGAGGCTTTTGCCCCATGTCCTAATTCTGAAGAATATTCTAGAATCTAGATAATGTGATGGGTAATGGAATCTAGATAGTCGAGGTATTATTAATTAAAATGGCAGCACATAATAATGCCACAGTTCCATTTTTTATTATCTGATTCTATCAAACATTTTTGTCCAATAAGCGCTTTAAAAAAAAGACTTAAAAGACAATTCAGAATCCAACAGAAGGATGATGCTATTCTTGCTGACACTCAGAGTATGTTATTTTATATGAACAGGAGAAGGTACAGCAATAAGAAACCACAAGACAAGGTTCAAACAGTCCTAAGTATCGGAGTCACTGATTTAGGAATTATATGGTTTCACACTCTGTAATTCTCAAGAAATAGTGATGCCTATAAAAGGCAGGTAAGATGATAATTGATAGTTCAGACCTTTAAATGACTGTAAACCTGAGACTAGAGCCATGGTTCGCTTAAACATAAAAGCATGAAAATCCAGATTTACTAATAGTTAAAGTGATTGTTCTTTTAAGCAAAGGGTTCATAAAAGATTCATCCACAGTTCTTTAAAGTAAGCTCCCTCTCCACCTCTTTTTTTTTGAGATAGAGTATCACTCTGTTGCCCAGGCTGGAGTACAGCAGGACAATCATGGCTTACCGAAGACTTGAACTCCGCGGCCCAAGCAATCCTGCTGCCTTCGCCTCTCGAGTAGCTGGGACCACAGGCACACACCACTATGCCCCGCTAATTTTTCTATTCTTAGTAGTCAGGGTCTCACTTTGTTGCCCAAATGATCCTGCTATCTCAGCCTGCCAAGGTGCTGGGGATTATAAGTGTGAGCCTCTATATTTAAAAAATTCAATTTACACATTTGGGGGGTGGGAGTAGGGGGAAATACCTCAACTGCAGAAAGTATCACCAGGATAGCTTCTTCTTCATTCTAGGAGTCAAAAGAAGTTTTAGCTTCCTACAGACTTAGCCACTAAACAATTAAACAGCTCTCTTAGCATTTATCCCCCTCTTCTGATTCACGTGTGAAGCTGTCGCTGCAACTAGACTAAAATTTTGTTCTTCATGGACAGAAACTTCTTTCTCCCCCTGCAGCATCTAATTCTGCCATCATATGACTAAAAAATAACTGTGTAAAGGTAGCTATTATTTTTTTATAGACAATGTAAGATTTAAATTTTGCATGTTACTTAGAAAGTTCAAATTGTGTTTTCTTGGTAAATAAGGGTAAAAGATTCTGACCTAGCAGTTCAAAAATCTCCAGTGACACACCCTTTTAAAAGCAGCACTGTCAGACATTTTGCCCTTTCTACCAGAGACAGTTTTACAATGGCTAGACTGTTTCAAACCATGTTAATGAGTATGAGCATTAAAATTCTAGGCTGAAGCCAGGGTCGGTGGCTCAGCCTGCAATCCCAGCACTTTGGAAGGCTGAGGTAAGTGGATTGCCTGAGCCTGCGGGTTCAAGACCTGCCTGGGCAACTTGGTGAGACCTCACCTCTACAATAAATTTTAAAAATTAGCCGGATGTGGTAGTGCGTGCCTAAGTTCCAACTACTTGGAAGGCTGAGGCGGAAGGATCGCCGGAGCGCAGCAGGTCGAGGCTGCAGGTGGCCGGAAGCGGCCACTGCACTCCAGTCTGGGTGACAGAGAGAGACTTCAACTCAAAAAAAAAAAAAAAAATTCTAGGCTGAAAATATTCTTTTAAAACTACATGGCTCTGGTGAAGAAAACAGAAGGATTTATTTTGGGAAAACAGGTGGAATCTCTGGTATATATCAATTTTGGAGGCTGATAATTTTGTGTCATTCCTCATGTTTCTATAAAAGGGAGGGAATTTCCTCTTTGTTCCCCAGAAGGAAAATAATGAAAAACACTTCTTTCATTTTTCATTCATTTCATTCCAAAATATAAATTGAAAAAGCAAACAAACAAGCCCAAGACAATCTCCAAAGTGTCCCAGGCAAAAATATGTTGCTATAACCCAGTATGTGGTACCACTGAGACCCATGCTACTTAGTTGTCAGCCAATACCATAGAAGGAATGAAGAAACGACTGAAAAATCTAGGTTGCAGCCTCATTAGAATCTGTGAACTTAAATTCGCACGAATTCTCCCAATAAAAGCATAATCTCCCAATAAGAGGATACTCTGAGCATCATATCGAAGGGAAAATCCACCTACTCATGGCTCTCCTCTGTAAGAGTAGCATTTACAACACTTCAGCCTTCTTGAAAGTTCAGAAATTTGAAACAGGGGAAGCCTCAGTCACTAGTTTATCTGAACTAACTTTCTTTCCTGTCCAGCATATTTGAAAAATTCAATTTTCATTCTCCCTTCATGCCCCATGTTTTCTGGCACCCAGTGATGAAATGAAGGCGCTTTTTCTAGCGATTCACCCCCCGTCAGCTTCTTGGGAGCATGTATTCTAGTCCTGTACCTTGGCTGCTGTTGTCACTGTCTCTTGCTAAAGAATTGCCTAGGCCTGTTAAACTGCTCTGAGGACAGTGCCTCTCAACCTTGGCTATGGTTGGGCTCACCAGGAAGTCTTTTTTTATGTTTTGCTTTGTTCTTAGTCAGTTTCACTCCATCGCCCAGGTTGGAGTGCAGCGGCACGCTCACGACCACCACAGCCTCTATCCACTAGGCTCAGGCGATCCTTCCACCTCAGCCTTCCAAGCAGCTGGAACCACAGGCATATAGGCACATGCCACCATGCCCAGCTAATTTTTAAAATTTATTATAGTAAGCCAGGCTCGGTGGCTCAGCCTGTAATCCCATGCCTTTGGGAGGCTGAGGTGAGTGGATTGCCTGAGCCTGTGGGTTCGAGACCCGCCTGGGCAGCGAGACCTCATCTCTACAATAAATCAAAAAATCAGCTGAGTGTGGTAGCACATGCCTGTAATTCCGGCTACTCGGAAGGCTGAGGCGGAAGGATTGCCGGAGCCCAGCAGGTGAGGCTGCGGTGGCCGGGAGCGGCCACCGTACTCCAATCTGGGCGACCGAGTGAGACTCCAACTCAAAAAAAAAAAAAAAAAATTACTGATGCTTGGGTCCCAGCCCCAGAGACTGTGATCTCACTGGTCTAGGGTATAGCCTGGGCACCAGAATTTTTTTAAAACTCCCTAGGTGATTCTGATATACAGGCCAGATTAAAAGGTTAAGGTCTGCTCAGTCAAAGAGAAGATGTCTTCTTCCTGTTCACACTGTTGCACTTGGAACAACACCTTCCACAGCCTCCGGACCAGAAGGGGCTCTGGTTACTTCCAAGGCCTCTAGAGTTCTGGGACTGACACCTCCACCATGTGCTATCCAAGACCCATCGATATTTTTTTCCCCAGAAGTGGGATATGCTTTCAGTGTTTCATGTCCCTCTATGGTTTCACCCAGTTCTTTCAGAAAGGGTCAGCTGAGTTTATAACGACTTAATTCTTAAATCGGTTCCTTTTCTTTTAACCACATATTGGCCTGAAACTTTTGTTGGAATTTGGTGTGTTCCTTCATTTTATTTGCTCTTTCCTTTTTAGCCAAACTTTTATCTTTTAGCTTACTCCTCTACATGTTTTCTTATATGAAATCTCCAACACGGAAAGTCAGTAATTTCTGGGTCTGTCAAAAGCCACAGCCATTCAAAGTCTTTCTGTCCTTCACCTCAAAGTTGAAGAATCTACCCAGAAGATAGATGGAGGCTTGGACTCTGTCTACTTGGCTCCTCTTTGGTATATTTCATCTTCCTGCACTTTCGCATAAAACACCAATTTCATAAATTTATTTTGCATATCCCCTCAGGGCAAAGGCATTACAACCTACAACTGTCACCTTGATACTCAACTAATAATGCTTGAAGTATCTCACACTGATCTTTCCCTTTTCAAACCTGTCCAAATTTTCTGTTACTACTTGACAGAACCTATAAAAGCAATTGGGTAACTATTTAAGAGACCATTTTCCCGACAGTTTCTTGAATCTGGCTGTCGAAATGGAGGTGGGAACGTGGTGGGGAGACACATGCCGGTTTATCCTCCGAGTTCCTGACTCCCTGCCTCTTAGGTTTCCTTGAACCTAGTTACCATATCTGATAGGGCAATAACCAAACAGCTTCCCTCTTTCACACCCTCCCTTTAAAAACTTTAGAGATCTAAGCTCATGTTCTTCTTGTTCCATTTCTGCCTTCCCTACCTTTTAAGATCTTCCTCCAGTTAAATCAGCCTGGATTCCTTTTTTTCCTTCACTCACTGCTCCCACTTTAAGAGTAAGATTGGCCGGGCTTGGTGGCTCAGCCTGTAATCCCTCGCCTTTGGGAGGCTGAGGTGAGTGGATTGCCTGAGCCCGTGGGTTCGAGACCCGCCTGGGCAGCGAGACCTCATCTCTACAATAAATCAAAAAAAAACCAGCCGGGCGTGGTAGCGCACTCCTGTAATTCCGGCTACTTGGAAGGCTGAGGCGGAAGGATCGCCGGAGCCCAGCAGGTCGAGGTTGCGGTGGCCGGAAGCGACCACTGCACTCCAGTCTGGGCGACAGAGTGAGACTCCAACTCAAAAAAAAAAAAAAAAAAAAAAGAGTAAGATTGAAGCACATTCTCCAAACTCCTCCATTTCCTCCTAGATTTTCTGGGCAAACCCAATTCCTAGAAAGACAGTATTCTAGGCCCTGTCTTTGGCTTCTGAATTTGCAATAAATTCGAGTTGTTGCTCTGCTTCCAACTGTAAAGAGACGCATTCCTTAGATTAGGGCCCTAATCCATCTTTTGCTCATTGAAAAAAAACTCCTCCTCCTTTTTCATGAGTAAAGCCAAAGCCTAGATCTCTGAAAACTAAAGCCATGATCTGGGCTTACATGAACACAGCTGACAGCAGGACTCTACCGGCTATGCCACATGTATCCAAGAGGTTAGAAAGAACAATAATCTATAAAGACAGCTAAATTTCCTCCCTAGACTATGAATGTAGTTTAAAACATAGAGAATAACAGAATGAGGCAACTATCTGCCTATGCCTGGCACAAAACTCCAAGCTCAGGGAATGTAGCTGTGTTTGCAGTTTATTTTCTAGTCATTAATGACTACTGAAAATAAATCGTTTTTTCTTAATAGCCTAATCCAGGCATGTCCAACCCGCAGCCTATGGGCTGCATGCAGTCTAGGACAGTCATGTGGCCCCACAAGATTTTTTAACATCATGTGTTTTTTAGCATTTATTTCCTTCATGACCCCATGTGTAGTTCCATTTTTGAAATTCACAACCATCTTATTCATCACATTTGGGCAGCGCATACATTTGTGAGCAGCTGTTTTCAATTATGAAGCACAAGAAGAAAAATTCGAACAAACATTTTTGAGAAACACCTCGAGAACTCATTAAAAACTTCAATCACTTCCATCGAACCAGACATTGATAGATTCGTTTTACAAAAACAAGGTCTGAGCTGGGCTCGGTGGCTCAGCCTGTAATCCCGCGCCTTTGGGAGGCTGAGGTGAGTGGATTGCCTGAGCCTGCGGGTTCAAGACCCGCCTGGGCAACTTGGCGAGACCTCATCTCTATAATAAACCAAAAATTAGCCGGGCGTGGTAGTACACGCCTGTAGTTCCAGCTACTTGGAAGGCTGAGGCGGAAAGATGGCCTGAGCCCAGCAGGTCGAGGCTGCAGTGGCCGTGAGTATGCCATTGCACTCCAACCTGGGTGACAAAGTGAGACTCCAACTCAACAAAAAAACAATAAAACAAGGTCAAATTTCCCACTAGTTTTATATTTTTCTCTTTTCTAAACTTTGAAATAAAAAATATTTTAAAAAGTTATTATGTATGTATACTAACTATATTATATAATTTATGTGCAGCCCAAGGCAACTCCTTTTTACTTGATGTGGCCCAGGGAAGCCAAAAGGTTGAACACCTTGATCTAATCCTTTTCCTACCCACCCTCTTAAGCCAAAACTGCTCCTGGTAGCAAGCAGCCATGGGACCATGGTCTGTCTGGTTTAGTTAAAAACCACATATCCTATTAAAAACTCATATGGCCCACAGAAGAAATTAAATTCTAAAACCTGTCAGGACTGCAAAGACAGTTCTGACCTTTTCTTCAAAGCCAGTGCATCAAGATTTTAGGAAGGCAATAATACTACCCTTTTGGAGCCAATTAAAAAATAAGAAGCCTGGCTCGGTGGCTCAGCCTGTAATCCCACGCCTTGGGAGGCTGAGGTGAGTGGACTGCCTGAGCCTGCGGGTTCGAGACCCGCCTGAGCAACTTGGCGAGACCTCATCTCCACAATAAATAAAAAATCAGCCGGGCGTGGTAGTGCGCGCCTGTAATTCCAGCTACTCGGAAGGCTGAGGCGGAAGGATCGCCGGAGCCCAGCGGTTTGAGGCTGCAGTGGCTGGGAGCGGCCACTGCACTCCAGTCTGAGCAACTCAAAAAAAAAAAAAAAAAAAGACAACTGGAAATTACAATGTTTGTTTTTTTTTACTGATAACACCAATTGGAGAACATGACCATAACTCTGCAGCCAACTAACCAGTATTGATATGTTACCTAGTAACCAGCACAGCTGATCAAGAGTAGACTGTCATGTAGTTGAGTGGAGACCAGAATGCCATTCTCCTCATAGAAAGACAGATCTCAGAAGGTCCCAGAGAAAATACTGAGCCAAGCATGTTTACGTCCTTCAATGAAACCCACCAGCATCAAAGCTCCTCTTTTTCCTCCATTAGCAGAAAGGCTGACAGTGTTCCTCCCATATTTTTCTCTCCAGGAGAAATGAATTAGAAATCCCCTCCCCAGCTGGGCTCGGTGGCTCAGCCTGTAATCCCACGCCTTTGGGAGGTTGAGGTGAGTGGATTGCCTGAGCCCGTGGGTTCGAGACCCGCCTGGGCAGCGAGACCTCATCTCTACAATAAATCAAAAAATCAGCTGGGCGTGGTAGCGCATGCCTGTAATTCCAGCAACTTGGAAGGCTGAGGCGGAAGGATCACTGGAGCCCAGCAGGTCGAGGCTGCGGTGGCCGGAAGCGGCCACTGCACTCCAGTCTGGGTGACAGAGTGAGACTCCAACTCAAAAAAAAAAAAAAAAAGAAATCCCCTCCCCTCTATAGGAACAAGGGGGAGGAGGGGGAACAAACGGAGAGGGAAAGGACACAAACATAACCAATTTGCATGAGAGGGGGACTGACAGTTTCCAACACTGTGAGGCTTGTTTCCACAAGAATAAACCAACAATGTTATAAGCACTCTCAGGCTCCACAGCCAGATGCAAACAATGTAAGTCCATTCTGCATCATTATGTCAGTCAACAAAAGCAAGAGGAAATGTATTCAGTTCCTTTGCAAGAGCAGCAATCCAGCTCTCTTTCTGGCACAGAGCCAGAATTTTCAAATGGCCTCAAGGTTCAGCTGTCTTTGATTCTGTGTGTGTGTGTGATCTAATATGCTTTTAGAATCCCTGTGGAGAGAAAATATTTCAAAATGCTCAATTTAAAGAATTAAGTCCACCCAAATTCTGAATCGTATTCTAAATGACATCAGGATGTGATCCCTTGTAATCATTCCATTAAATATAATATTAACCAGTCAGACTAGAATGAAAAAGAAAAGCTATGGTGGCTTCCATGAAGAATAAATGACAGCCATAAAGAGAGAGAGAAAGGGAAGGAGAGGGTGGGAAAGAAAGGGAGAAGAAGGGAGAGGGAAAGTTGATGGGTATGAAAATAATATAAAACTAAATGATCAAAGTCATTCGCTTTTGATTCAACTAGGTAAATATCAGTAATAACAATGTCATCTCCTAAGAGTCGACCTTGCTTGCCATAACTCTAAATTAAATACGGGGGTATGCACACAGTCATTTTAAGAATGAACCTAAGCCGGGCTTGGTGGCTCAGCCTGTAATCCCATGCCTTTGGGAGGCTGAGGTGAGTGGATTGCCTGAGCGCACGGGTTCGAGACCCGCCTGGTAACTTGGTGAGACCTCATCTCTACAATAAATCAAAAATTAGCCAGGCATGGTAGCACACGCCTGTAGTTCCAGCTACTTGGAAGGCTGAGGCGGAAGGATCGCCAGAGCCCAGCAGGTCAAGGCTGCAGTGGCTGGGAGCGGCCACTGCACTTCAGTCTGGGTGACAGAGTGAGACTCCAACTCAAAAAAAAAAAAAGAATGAACCTAGAAGTTTCTAATTCAAGCAAAACTTTCTCAGATGCTTTAAGAAACTATAATGACCAGACAAGCATTCAGTTATTCCACCAAAGACAGCATCCTCAGAGAATTCACCCACTACAGGTTTTGTTTTAAACTCTGGACAACCTTCAGTTTGCTAAAATTCATTGTCCTGTGTTACACAATAGGAAAAAGATGCTCTAACTCTTAGCCCAAGTGATATCAAAGTTTTATATTTTAAACTTCAGTTACGTTACACTTTCTTTTTCTTTTTTTTTTTTTTTTTTGAGTTGGAGTCTCACTCTGTCACCCAGACTAGAGTGCAGTGGCCGTTCCAGGCCACCACAGCCTCGACCTGCTGCCGCCTCAGCCTTCCAAGTAGCTGGAACTACAGGTGCGTGCTACCACACCCAGTTAATTTTTTATTTATTGCAGAGATGAGGTCTTGCCAAGTTGCCCAGGTGGGTTTTGGACCCACGGACTCAGGCAATCCACTCACCTCAGCCTCCCAAGGTGCGGATTACAGGTTGAGCCACCGAGCCCGGCTACATTACACTTTCCTATAGAACTTTAAGCAAAGCAGAAGAAATAGTTGAGATAATAAGCAAAATGTTTATCCTATTTAGAAACACTTGAGAAATATATACTCCTTAGAACATGAAAGGATTTCTTATTGAAACTACTACTTTAGCTGAAATACAATATGCAGGGAATTAATTGTACCTTCTTAATTACCAAGTAGCCATAAAGAAAAAAATACCATACAACAAAGAAAGAAATTCTAAATCTTAAAATTATTTTTCTCATACCATTTGGACATTAAACAGGTTACAAAAAGGATGATGCTCTTTCAAATGTAATATTTTTAGATAAGACACTGGCTGGATTGATAGATTTCTACAATAACGTGCTATAGATCATAAATGTTACCTTCCTCATGCTTGGGTTATTGTTTTCTTTTTTTAAACAGTATACTTGATCCTTAGCACCACTCCCCCACCTTTCAGAGAAAAAAAAAGGAAGAGGAAATTACATTCAGTAGATTACTTTCTCCTTGATATCTCATTTTGAGCTTGGAAGAATAAACAAGATTAGCACAATTAAGAGTAAGATCAACATAAATATGGAAACCCAGGAAGGAGGATTAAATCAAATTAACACAGGTCACCAATTAGAATTTTTTTTTTTAAATCCCTTATGGGAAGTTAATTAGATGTTACTCTATGGTTAAAGAGTCACTTGAGTCAGAGGTAAAACCTATTTCAAAACATCAGTTTCTAAACAAAAACAAGAAAATGAAAGGAAGAAAGTAAATACCCATCCACACATATGCTAAAGCCAGCAGCTCCTGGGTTTGAGGGGAAATGTACTTATCTAACTGCTTAGCTTTTAATGTAATTTTAATTCCACTTAGGAGTATCTCTTCACATTAACATTCATATGTCAGAATTCCATGACATCAGGAATCACTAATTCTGCCTGGAAATCGAAATCGACAGATGAGCATACCCACCACTAAACAATGTTAAAATAAATCAATATAAAGTCAAACAAACATTTAACAGCTCAAATCTTAAATTTTGTGAAACTAGTTTCCTAAAAACAAAAGCATCATTCTTAACAGTCATCTTGCACAGACTGATGCCTATTCAGGTCTGCATTTTGCTTTCAAAAGTATGTATCTTTTCTACATTTTCTTTTTTTTTTTTTTTTGAGTTGGAGTCTCACTCTGTCACCCAGACTGGAGTGCAGTGACCGCTCCCGGCCACTGCAGCCTCAACCTGCTGGGCTCCGGTGATCCTTCTGCCTCAGCCTTCCAAGTAGCTGGAACTACAGGCAGGCGCTACCACGCCCGGCTAGTTTTTTGATTTATTGTAGAGATGAGGTCTCACCAAGTTGCCCAGGCAGGTCTCGAACCCGCGGACTCAGGCAATCCACTCACCTCAGCCTCCCAAAGTGCTGGGACTACAGGCTGAGCCACCAAGCCCGGCTGTTTCCAAAAATTTCAATTTAGAAAGTAGTATCTTCTGGGCATGGTGGCTCACACCTATAATCCCAGCACTTTGGGAGGCTGAGGTCAGAGGATCCCTTGAGCCCTGGAGTTCGAGACGATTCTGGGCAACATAGACAGATCCTGTTTCTAGCAAAAAAAAAAAAAATCTTCCACTTAAATTCAAAAACATTTGTTATCCAAGAACTTGTTTGGACTAAACCTGTTCCTAATTCTCTCCTTCCATAGCTAGTTGTCTAATGGGCCACAAATTTAATTTTAATAAAGAGTGACATTCTTTGAGGCATTATATATCAAGATCCTTGCTTTGTGTCTGGATCTTCACACAGCAGAAAATAAGTCTTTAGTTTTAGGAAATAAAGCTACTTCTAGATATTTTAATAGGTATTCTAAGTTGAAATAATATTTTATAACTAAACTGGGAAGAATAAACTCTTACAATAGCCTCATACTTCAAGGCACAGTTCCAAAGTTACCTATCCCCCCCCCCGCCCCCAAAAAACCTGTCTTGCTTTCTGTAGCCAGAAGTATCCTCTCGTGCTCCTGAGGGTTTTACATGTATCCTTCTGCTTTGTTCTGTGGTTACTCGCCAATGACTCTTCTCTTCTGGATGGCTACTCCTTCTTAAAGGGCAGGCCTGTATTTTGAATTACTTCTACTCACCATGTCTCCCTCTCGGCTAACACACAGAAAATGTTCAACAAAATATTTGCTGAAATTTCTCTAGCCACTTGACCCTCCTTTCTGTCTTCCAAGGTAAATCCTTGACGCTCTGGGAAGGGAGAGTTAATCTAGCAGCCACGTCTCTTAATTCTCCTTACCCACACCAAGCGCACCTTTTCACTGAGATTAATGAAACAGTCTGTGTCTGAAAGAGTATCACCATCACCTTATGACTCATCCTACTTCGTGTGAGTTTGGCAAATGAATCAATATCTGAACTGACTGCCGCACGCAGAGCTCTTTAGAACTCTCGGCGATCAAGTTGCGAGAATCATCTCCCCAAAGTAGGCCAGGATTCCCCCACCCCCCATTCCCGAAACGTCTCATCAGTGATGCTCCCACGCTCTCACTCCCACCTTGGAGAACTCAAGCTACCAAATTACTTGCTGCATACCTAGCGGCAGGGAGACGTATCGGGTCGGCTAGCGCTCCGGGCCACGGCCCCAGCGTCTAGCCTACGAAGCTCCCCTGCGGGGCGGCATCTCGCCATCTCTAACCTGCTAGCCTGGACCCCGCCGCACCACTCCCTGCACCACTCAGCTCCTCCTCGGCCCCGCGATGTCCCCGCCATCCGGGTTAGCTCAAGGACTCGGGTCGGGAGAGCGCACGCGGCGGGCGCGGGGAGGGAGGGCTGAGGCCAGGCAAGCGGGTCTGCTTCGGGCCCCCAGGAGGCACGCGGGGCCCGGCGCAGAGAGGGGCCCAGCAGGCGTTGAGCGCGGGGCGCGCCGGGCCTGTCCCACTCCGCGGGCTCGCTGACGGGTGGCGGGGGCGCTGTGGGAGGTCGAGGGGGTCCGGGAGCCCCCCAGGCCGCTCCGTCCCAGGCCGGCCGGGGCCCTGGAAGCCGGGCGGGCGACCTCTCGGCGGAGCTCTCCGAGATGCCGGCGGGGTGGGCGCAGAGGCAGAAAGGAGAACGCTTCGGATGCCCCGGCGGCATAGGACAGGCGAGGAGGGAATGCCCGGTTCCACCGGCCCCTCACCTTCATGGCCGCGACCGCCTCGGCTCGGTCGGCTTTGCCGGGGAACTCAGCACCATAGCAGCTTCTCGCACGGCCTCCCTCCTTCTTTCTGGGCGGTGATCACGGCCTCCCGAGCGTCCGGACGTAAGTGGCGTGGACACGCTCGCCGCGCCCCAGGAGCGGCAAAGAGCGGCGGCCGAGCCGACCAATCGGGAGCCGACGCTCGGGGGGCCGGTCACCAGAGCCAATGAAGTGACGGGAGGGGAGCGGGGGACCTCTGGCGTATCCCGGTGGGCGGGGCCAGGACTCCATTCCGCCCCGAGCGGAGGTGGGCGGGTCCGGGCGTGGCGGGAGATGCTCCCGGAGCGACTTTTTTGGTTGGGTGGCTGAAATAGGAGTCAGCGTCCCCCAAAGAACCGGCTACGGAAGAGTTACAGCTTTCACGGGTGGGTGGTCAATTTCCCAGGGAGGGGAGGGCGAGAGGGGCTGTGGTGAATTCGAAAACGCGGGTTGGTTTGGAGGCTTTTGTTATGACCCTCGAGCAGGGAGGGCCTCGGATTTCCTCCCGAGACGTCCACGCCCGCACCCTCGGCGATGACCTCGGGTCTCCGCGCCCGAGAGTCGGGTCAGGAGCGGCCCCTGCGCTCGCTAGAAAACAAGAGGCGGCCGGGCTCGGTGGCTCAGCCTGTAATCCCAGCGCTTTGGGAGGCCGAGGTGAGTGGGTTGCCTGAGCCGGCGGGTTCGAAACCCGCTCGGGCAACTTGGCGAGACCTCATCTCTATAATAAATCAAAAATTAGCCTGGCGTGTTACCGCGCGCCTGTAGTTCCAGCTACATGGAAGACTGAGCGGAAGGATCGCCGGAGCCCAGCAGGTCGAGGCTGCGGTGGCCGGGAGCATGCCACTGCACTCCAGTCTGGGCGACGGAGTGAGACTCCAACTCAAAAAAAAAAAACAAAGCAAAACAGAAGGCATTGAAAACACTCGGAGAACCAAGGCCTCTCCCACTCCGAGTGCTCTTGGAAAGCAGTGTTCAGAATAACCAACATCCTAGCACAAGAAAAGAATTCGCATGATCCCTTGGAATTGACTTTTGGGAGACAGAGAAACTGAGGTTGTAAATTAAGGTATCGATTTTTTTTTTTTGCTCATGAGGACCCAAGACGGCATATTTAGGACTTTAAATAGTGAATTCACTGCTCATGAGGACCCAAGGCCACCGAGCCCGGCTAAGGTATCGATTTTTAAAGGTCTATAAAAATTGAATCATACTATATGAATGTCTGCTTTTTGCCCATTAAGGTTTTTTAGGTCTACCCATATTTTTGTGTGTACCTATAGACTGTATACTGTGAATATATCATAATCTATTCATTCTACTGTTAAAAGACATTTTGTTAATTTCAGTTTAAATCAGTTAAAATAAATATTTCTTTTTTTTTTTTTTTGAGTTTTGAGTCACACTCCGTCGCCCAGGCTCTGGAGGGCAGTGGCACACTCACGGCCACCGAGGCCTCCATCTGCTGGGCTCCGGCGTTCCTTCTGCCTCAACCTTCAAAGTAGCCGAAACTACAGGCACACTACCACGCCCGACTAATTTTGTTGGATTATTGTAGAGACGAGTTCTCGCCAAGTTGCCCAGGCTGGTCTCGAACCTGCCAACTCAGGCAATTCTCTTGCCTCGGCCTCCCAAAGTGCTGAGATTACAGGCTGAGTCACCAAGTCTGGCCAAAATAAATACTTCCATTAAAAAAAAAAAAAGATATCGATTTCTTCAGCTGGACTAGATAACATTCAGTTGGTTTTTCTATGCTTTCTCTCACCTGTAACTCAGCTAGTATTTAGGACTTTATTTATTTACTTATTTATTTATTTATTTTTGAGTTGGAGTCTCACTCTGTCACCCAGATCAAGGGGAATGGTTAAAAGGACTCAACTACAAGCAACCAATGGCCATTGCCTTGCTAGAGTCTGGTGGGGCCATGTGCTCTTTGAGCCATGGCTATCGCCCTGCTTCCCTGGGGGAGTTGAATCTTCTTTGTTCCTTCTCTTTCTCTCTCTAATTTACTTTTTTTTTGAGTTGGAGTCTCACTCTGTCGCCCAGACTGGAGGGCAGTGGCCGCTCCCGGCCACTGCAGCCTTGACCTGTGGGCTCCGGCGATCCTTCCGCCTCAGCCTTCCAAGTAGCTGGAACTACAGGCATGCGTTACCACACCCGGCTGATTTTTTGATTTATTGTAGAGATGAGGTCTCGCCAAGTTGCCCAGGCGGGTCTCGAACCCGCGGGCTCAGGCAATCCACTCAGCCTCCCAAAGGCGCGGGATTACAGGCTGAGCCACCGAGCCTTAATTTACTTTTAAATAAACTTTTCTTTCTTAACCTATTTGTGTGTTGCAATTCTTTGCATTTACTCGGATCTCTGGGTTCCCAGCGCGGCACCTCCGGAATGCCAGCTCTGGTGGTGGTGCTGCGGCACTCCACCCGCACCCTGTCCGTACCCTAACAATGTCCACAAGAAAGATACACACTAATGTTCCTAGAAGGATTACTCATGATAGCCAAAAAGTGGAAACAACTTAAAAATACCCATTTATGAGAAATGGATAAACAAATTGTAGTCTAACCATATAATGGAATATTATTGGGCCAAAAAAGGAATGAAGCACTGATATATGCTACAACATGGAAGAACATCGAAAGTATATTAAGTAAAAGCCAGACATAAAAGATCACATTTTGGATTATTTAATTTATATGAAATATCCAGAATAGGCAAATCCATAGAGACAGAAAGTGCTAGTTGACGAGGGTTTCTGAGGTAGCTAGCGGACAAATGGAGTGACTGCTAGAGGGCACAAGTTTTTTGGGGGGTATGAAAATGTTCTCAGCCAGGCTCGGTGGCTCAGCCTGTAATCCCACGCTTTGGGAGGTTGAGGTGAGTGGATTGCCTGAACCCGCGGGTTCAAGACCCGCCTGGGCAACTTGGCGAGACCTTATCTCACCAATAAATCAAAAATTAACCGGGCGTGGTAGCATGCACCTGTAGTTTCTGCTACTTGGAAGGCTGAGGTGGAAGGATCGCTGAAGCCCAGCAGGTCGAGGCTGCGGTGACCGGGAGCGGCCACTGCACTCCAGTCTGGGCAACAGAGTGAGACTCCAACTCAAAAAAAGAAGAAAGAAAATATTCTAAAATTAAGGCCTGGTGTGGTGGCTCACACCTGTAACCCTAGCACATTAGGAGTCTGAGGCAAGGGGACTGCCTGAGCCCAGGGATTTGAGATCAGCCTGGGCAACTTGGCGAGACCTTGTCTCTACAGTAAATTTTTAAAAACTAGCAGGTCATGGTGGCACATGCCTGTGGTTCCAGCTACTTGGAAGGCTGAGGCGGAAGGATTGCTGGAGCCCAGCAGGTCAAGGCTATGGTGGTCCGGGGCGGCCACTGCACTCCAGTGTGGGCCACAGAGTGAGATTCCAAGAAAAATAAAAAAATAAAAAGTAAGAGAGTAAATAGGATACACATGAGTTCACAATTCCTAGTTACTTGAAGTTGGGACTTCCTGAAGCATGAGAGACATCTGTGCTTAAATATCACACATTTTCAATAAAAGAGATGTATTACATGATGAAAACTTTTTCTTTGGTGTCAAACATTATATAATAACACACTTCTTTCAATTGTGAACTAATGGTACCAATTGTGGTTTAGGAAAATTTGTTCTATTTGTTAACATATAATCATAACAACCTAATACTTTGTATTTCAGAGACATAAAGTAGGATCCCCTAGCCGGGCTCGGTGGCTCAGCCTATAATCCCACGCCTTGGGAGGCTGAGGTGAGTGGATTGCCTGAGTCCGCGGGTTCGAGACCCGCCAGAGCAACTTGGCGAGACCTCATCTCTACAATAAATCAAAAATCAGCCGGGCGTGGTAGCGCATGCCTGTAGTTCCGGCTACTCGGAAGGCTGAGGCGGAAGGATCGCCGGAGCCCACAGGTCGAGGCTGCGGTGGCTGGGAGCGGCCTCTGCACTCCAGTCTGGGCGACTGAGTGAGACTCCAACTCAAAAAAAAAAAAAAGTAGGATCCCCAAGGCACAGGGGACAATGTGCTGCAGCTCAACTACTTGCTTAGAATGTAGTGGGGCCGTTCTCTAAGGCAGTCTTATTTTTATTTTTTTATTTTTTTATTTTTTGAGTTGGAGTCTCACTCTGTCGCCCAGACTGGAGTGCAGTGGCCGCTCCCGGCCACCGCAGCCTCGACCTGCTGGGCTCCGGCGATCCTTCCACCTCAGCCTTCCAAGTAGCCGGAATTACAGGCATGCGCTACCACGCCCGGCTGATTTTTTGATTTACTGTAGAGATGAGGTCTCGCTGCCCAGGCGGGTCTCGAACCCGCGGGCTCAGGCAATCCACTCACCTCAGCCTCCCAAAGGCGCGGGATTACAGGCTGAGCCACCGAGCCCGGCTGGCAGTCTTATTTTTAACCCGTCAAAAAATTCTTTTAGTCTTTTATTTACTTCACAGTGTGCTGAAAGTCAAGTAAGTAATTTTAAAACCTCAAGTTCAGGACCAGGCACAGTGGCTCATGCCTATAATCCCTGCACTTTGGGAGGCCAAGATGAGAGGATTGCCTGAGCCCACAGGCTCGAGACCATCCTGGGCAACTTGGCGAGACCTCATCTCTACAAAAAAAATCAAGAAAAAAATGAGTCGAGCTTGGTGGCACATGCCTGTAGTTCTTGGAAGGCTACTTGGAAGGCTAAGGTGGAAGAATCGCCTGAGTCCAGTAGGTCAAGGCTGCAGTGGCCATGAGCATGCCACTGCACTCCAGCCTGGGTGACAGAGTGAGACTGTGACTCAAAACAAACAAACAAAAAAAACCTCTAGTTCAAGAAAAAGTACGTGTTTCATTATTTAAATCTCTGTGAAGCTGGGCATGGTGACTCAAGCCTGTAATCCCAGCACTTTGGGAGGCCGAGGTGAGTGGATTGCCTGGGCCCTCAGGTTCGAGACCAGCCTGGGCAACTTGGCAAGACCTCATCTCCACAATAAATCAAAAAAATTAGCTGGGTATGGTAGCACACACCTGTAGTTCCAGTTACTTGGAAGGCTGAGGTGGAAGGATCACCGGAGCCCAGAAGGTTGTCACTGGGGTGGCTGTGAGGGTGCCACTGCACTCCAGCCTGGTCGACAGTGAGACTCCAACTCAAAAAAAAAAAAATCTACTTCAACATCATTTGTACTCACAAGACAATATAGCAGAAGGCTAGCCATTATTATTCTAGCAACAAATCTCTCAAAGATAACAAGGCATGCAAGGAACACAATATAAGCCTTTTGCAAAGTTGGTTAGAAACTTGCTGTACCAAACCATTTCTTATTTTGGAAAACTTCAAACATATATGAAGTAAATAGAATAGTATAATAAACCCTCATGTACCCACCACTCAGTTTTTTTTGTTTGTTTGTTTTTTTGAGTTGGAGTCTCACTCTGTTGCCCAGACT